>DWQX01001084.1:0-31675 GCA_018245475.1 Pharmacophagus antenor
TTTTTTTTTAATTGAATGTGAGATGGAATCCACTGCAATTTAACTTTTTTTTTATGTGACTGTAAACTAAGAATTGACTTGAGTACATGGTAGGTGTAAGGTAATGCGAGCCAAGTGTTTTAACACTAATGTTTATAAATATTATTATTATTAATTGATTACAATAATTACTATTTTATAAGATTGACACCAGCATTTACCACTCATAGAACACCCCATTGCAAAGTTCTAAAATCAGCATTCAATTTTCTACAATAATTAGTTTTACTAATAGATAAACCTTCCAAATGATGCATTTTTTTGTTTAATAAAATTAATGAAGATATATTTAAATTTCTCTGTTTCAGCAACCAAATATGATTCAATCTATTAAACCAGTAAGTATTGAATAAATACACGCCTATAATCTAAAATGATAGAAATATTTAAATTCAACGGTACATTTAATACAAGCATTTTATTTCCAGTGTAGATACAGAGGACTCATCTTAGAGCCTTATGTAAGCTCATTACAACTATTTGCTAATTATTCATCTATAAAAGCAGATGTAAATATTCATAATTTGCCAAGACTACCAGTCCCTAAGCTTACTGATACATTGACGAAATATCTTAGATCTGTTGAACCATTTGTTAATGACAATGAATTTGCTATAACAAAAAATCTTGTTAAAGAATTTGCAGCAGAAGGAGGCATTGGGGTCAAATTGCAGGTAATTATATACTAAAATTTTCTTTCTCAGTCTTTAGTAAAACCATTATTTTTATTTATACCATATATTTTAGAGCCTTTTAGAAAAAAAGGCTAAAAAACATGTGAACTGGCTCGAAGAATGGTGGCTAAATACTGCGTATCTAGAATACAGAGATCCTGTTGTTGTATACTCTAGTCCTGGATTGGTGTTTCCATTTCGGAAATTCAATACCCAAGAGGAACAGCTGCGCTACGCATCTAAAACATTGATAGCTGCTCTAGAATATAAAGCTCTAATTGATGGGTAAGTAGAATGAAGTCATGCTTATTATGGAGAAAGTTAAATAACTATTTTCAATATATCTTTTTATAGCATGTAAAACTATATATTTTTATTTTGTTTTATTTTTTAGAGATAGAATTCCAGTAGAAATGATGGGTAAAAATCCTTTAGATATGTCCCAGTATAAGAAAATTTTTGGGACTTGTAGAATTCCAGGTGAAACACGAGATAAGCTTTCCTTTAATGATAGCAAATATGTTACAGTCTTCCATAATAACCATGTAAGATTTTGATTTTATAATAATTTCATATTTGGTAACAAAACATTCAGATACTTATTTAAATCCTTAAGAAGTCTTTGTTGGGAGATTACCAAGATTTTAAAGGGTTTTTACATAACCATTCTCACTGCTAACTCATTAGAATTATACACATTGGATGGAATTGAACGAGTGGGAGTTTTTTTCGAGATATATGGAAAGAATGGAATCTAAGAGTTACTGATATAGATGACTTTTTTTAGATTTTCCATGTGGACTTATGGGGTGATGATAACAAAAGATTAAGTGAAGATCAAATTATCGAAGTGTTGAAAAAAGTAATGGAGCTCTCTAAGTTACCAAGTATTGAACCTATTGGCGTGCTTACATCAGAAAATCGAAACAACTGGGCAAAGGCATATAAAACAATCAGTAAAGGTATTAAGAAGAATCTAAAACGTAGCTTACGAAATAAGTTCACAAAACAAAAATTGCTATTCTTCTTTATCTAATTCTATGACAGAAAGTTGGTATCACACTGTTGTGTAAATTGGAACAATAAGGGAACATTAATCATTAGAATTACTTTAATTCTAATGATTAATGTTCCCTTACTTATTAATACTTTAATTACTGCAGAGTTTTATACACACCGATTATATCGTTGGACAGAAAGTAACTAATTCAGGAATGATTTTTTATGAAAATCTTTATTCAGAAAAGTGTATGTCATTACATTAAAACACTATAATTTATTTCTTTGAACCAAATTTCTATAAATATCTAACAATCAGTATCAGACTGTCAATCTACCGCGCACCTACAATCGCCCACAATATTCATAAGGTTAATTACTGTTTTGGGCAATAACCATAGACCTCTACTAGATAGTCTGGCACTGTATTTATTGTGCCAGTTTTTACAAATGGAGTTTTTCACTGCAGAACTTGTAGTAGTAGATTTAGTTTGAGATATAACATGCCGTGATTTTATATTACTAGAAGAAGTATGCTGTATGGTAATTCTTAAACTTTATGTTCATTGGTAGTCGTAATTATTGGTAGTATGGGAAGATTACTGTTTTTTCATGATATTGACCATAAACATATTGCTACACAAAATTGTGTTTTTCATAATATAAAGCAGTTAATATCGCATTATGGTAGTGCGGTATTCTTTGTGTAATTACAACCCATTTCTACTTCATGACTGAGATTCTTTTAATTGGTCATCACACTCTCTTTTTGCTGAAATTCTACAAATACCCTTCCGTTCCGGAGGAACGTAATGTTTAATTATATTCTTACCAGCCAAACCAAGTGTATTCTCAACGCCTTTAGTCTAAACTACGACACGCTTTCGTTGTCCGCCGTTATGACCTCTGTAATTGTGTACCCTTTTATAACGTCCTTCTGGTTACGAATACGAGCGCCTTATCCAGGCGCGACTTCGTAGGCTCGTCGAGGAGAGAAATCTCCCCGATGAGCAGTTCGGCTTGAGGCAAGGTCACTCCTGCGTTCGCAAAGTCCATAGACTGGTCGAACACGTACTCAGCGGTTTCTCGCGCAAGCGACCACTTCAAACTCTCGCCATCTTCTTCGATGTCGAGAAGGCCTTCGACAAAGTCTGGCACGACGGCTTGATCTTCAAGCTGTACTTTCTTCAAGTGCCCGATAGGCTCGTCTCCATCATACGAGCCTTCCTGTCGTATCGCACCTTCCGCTATCACGCTGGCAGCGCACTCTCGTCGAGCCTCCTCATCAAGGCTTGGGTCCCCCAGGGGTCCTGCCTCTCCCCCTACTCTTCGTGCTGTACACCAGCGACATCCCCAAGGTCCCTGCTGTCAATATCGCGGTTTTGACGGATGACACCGCTCTCTACATCTCGGGCAATTACCTTCCCAGGCTGGTGCGGGCCCTCTAGACGGCGACCGGGGGCCTGCTGAATTCCTCGCCCCGGAAGCAATCTCCCTCTTCGGCTGCGTCATTCCCTTGAAGGACACAGTCAAATACTTCGGCGTCACTTTAGACCGCCGTGTCACATTCTCAGCCCACGCCCGGAGAGTCAGGAATAAAGCGGCCTCAGTGTTAGGCCTCCTACATCCCTTGATATGCAAAAGGATTAAGCTCTCTCTTTGCCACAAAGTGTTTCTCTACAAGACTTGTGTTAGGTCCATCCTGACCTACACGAGTGTGGTGTTCGTGCACCGGCACGATATCGTCAAGACCCGGCAGGTCCTCCAGTACCGCTTAACCCGGCTCGCTACAAGGGCGGAGTGGCAACAGAAGAACATAGACCTGCACAGTGACCTTCGCCTTCTACGATCGAAAGAAGTTTACAATGACTGTGCTCTCATTCACTTCGAGATGGGTATGCACCACTCCAATAAATTGATCGTTAATACAGTCGACTATGTGCCGATTCCATATCTACGCTTATCCAAGCGTCGTCCGCATAATATATTAGTTAGTCTCGATGCAGGGGTCGGGTCAGACAGAGAAAACACTCAAACTATCAACTCGATGCACAACACCACATGCACCTACAATACCAGTCACCGACACACACAGACAAACGATAGTCGCGGTTAAGGCCCGCGCCTTGACTTCGACTATCACATAGCTCTCCACTTGACAGTTAGGCTAAGCTAAACTTACAAAAAGTGGGAGAGCCAGGTTCGATGAAGCTGTATTAGGTATTAGACGTCAAAAAGACTAACAGCGCAAACTTCACCGATCCCAGTAGCAGCAGCAGACTACGAATAGGTGAATAAGAAGTTTATCTCTCATTGTCTTTCTCCAACATAACTCGCTCTCAGGATACGAACTCTCGACAATGTTACAAAGCGAGTGGACGACCCTTACTTCAGCGGCAGACTCGATGCAAACAAAAACTAGTTACCAACGTATATTGCACTTCCTTATCTCCATAGCAATGATAAAATATTGCCGTCTGTTCTCTTCCCATAAAGTATATCTGAAATATGCTCTGACTCATAAAATCTAATTTTACACCAAATTAAACAATATCAATGATAGATAAAGTGAACAAGGAGGCGCTGTTAGACGTGGAGAGAAGTTTGTTTGTGTTGTGCTTGGATGCCGCCTGCGGTTTGTGGAGCGCTGATAACAAGAGCGCTCGACAAAGTATAGCGGCTGCGCAGACCATACACGGGGGTGGTAGCGCCGGCAACGCAGCTAACCGCTGGTTCGACAAAACTGTACAGGTACTAAATTTTTTGACGAGCAATGGTCCAAGACTTGTACTCAATTGAAGCATGATCTTAAGTGACAATGAGACCTTAGGTGGTGGAGCATGCATGTAAAGAATTTTGTGGTCCCGACATATATGATTGCCGACACAGTCACAGTAATGCTGTTATGGTGACACATTGACGTTGGGGGTAGTAGCAAGTGGATGTAAGAAAACCCTCATTCCATTGATATTCTACTACTATATGTCTTTCTGATCAAACCTAGGATTTCCATTTTACAAGGAAAGCAGTACATTATTGAGCCATAGAGGCAGTCAAATCATAATTATCATTACAGTACATATTTTCACTAATTACATCATGTTGTCAATATTTATTGTACACACATGTATATTACTTGGACCTTTATCTATGTATTATTTTAGAATATCAGTTTTAAGGACTGAATTTCACTTGCATTTCTGTATTTTTATTTATGTATTAAGTAGTTCTATCACAAAATATTAAAACTAAAAAAAAAATTTACGCTTTAATTATATTTATATAACTTTGTAGATTATTTTTTGTCTATCGCTTGTTAGTTAAAAGCAAGCCTTCAAATTGTAATATTATTTTCAGATGATAATTTTTATTTATTGTTAATATAACATACGGCCAATTATTGTCAAATATTCAAATCAAAAGATAGTTCAATGTCATCTTCGGAGTATTAGATGCATTTAAAATATCAATTAAAAAATAGTTATTTAAATTGCGTCTTATAGTCCGTAAAATACGGGATACATAACTTAGCATATATACCGCATAGTTTAATTATTAACTTATTGCAGTTTATTGTCGGCGCCGACGGCGTGACGGGCTTGACATATGAACATTCACCCGCTGAGGGACAGCCTATTGCCGTTTTAACCGATTTTATTGTCAACTACGTGTAAGATATTTATTTATTTATTAATGCAATAAAACAAAAGCGCCTTATAATATTAATGTTTTATAATTCAGAGATAAGGGCAAATGTAATGGTGAAACTAGTTCAGCTAGTCCTAAGCAACCTATCAAACTAACTTTCAATGTGAATACGGAAGTCTCAAACATGATTAAAACGGCAAAAAATAACGTTGACAGGTAAGTAAACATTACATATATACTTCTTACAGTACAAGAATAGATAAAACTGAACACTCGTACTAAGGTCTTTTTATTACTTTAAACCCACTTCAGGCATTGAAGAAAATAACAGGGTGTGTTATTGTATAAATATACAGGCTGTGTGTGGCTGTGTATTCTGTTTCTGCATTATAACGGTAGTATAAATATTGTCTTATTTTGTCAGACGTATTTGTCGATTACTAAGTATAGCCATGGAGTAATTATTATTAATTAAGAATTTTGAAGACCCCATTTAATTTTGGAATATCCAATTTTCTTGTGGAATTTAATGATGCACACTATGTCCTATAAAGTAAATGATAACATTCACATTTCAGATTGGTTGCTGATTTAGAGTTAAATTGTTTTACATTTAATAAATATGGCAAAGATTTTATAAAATCTCAAAAATTAAGCCCAGATAGCTACATACAGATGGCAATGCAATATGCATTTTATAGGTATGTTACTTGAAAGTTTAACATTTGATTTTTCTATTGTGAAAACACAACTATTTTATTACAGCAACAAATTGCTGTGATATAATAGTTTATGTTTTATAGTAATAATTTAATTAATCTATAAATTTCTATAAAATAAAGAATGTATATGAAAAATAACAATAGCCACTCATACAATCACATTTATTTCCTGCACAACTTAATTTGTACCTTTTACTCTGCCTCCGCGGCGCAGTGGTTGACCGCTTGCCTTGTAACGCGGAGTTTTTGGGTTAGATTCCAGAGCCTAAGGAATAGTGGTCTGGTTTTTGAAGCCCACCTGGCCAGCTACCATCCTCAATGTTAATTTGCTGCCATAACAGCATTTTTATGATCCGGAAATTTTACATGTGACAACCAGAAGTATTCTGGACGAACACGTTTCATCATCTATGGACCCATTTTCAAAGAAACAAGACTTTTAAAAAAAATAAATATAAAAGTGCGATAAGTTTTAGAATTCATATGAGGTATGATTATTATGGTCGCGTACAACAACTGTTCGCAAACTTTAGAGTGCACAAAACGGCCGGCGCGCACTATGAGTCGGCGTCGACGCGCATGTACGCGGGCGGGCGCACTGAGACTATCCGCTCGTGTTCGCCGGAGTCCGTACGTTTCGCCCGGGCCATGCTCGACGCGAGCAGCGCGCCTCACCTCAAGCTCGAGACGATGCGCGATGCCATTCAAGCCCACAAGAATTACACAGTGCAGGTCACACCTTTACAGTACTTACGCCGTTGCTCTTGACTATACTAATATAGGTAGAGTAGGCAAACGGGCAACCGATTCACCTGATGGGAAGTGATAACCGTCACCCATAGACAGCAGCAACATTCAGGGAGTCGTGACTGCAGTGCCAACCTCTCATAACATTGTTTATTATCCTTAAAAAATATTGAAAAAGTTTAATTATAATCATGAAATAAAACCACTGTATAAAACATTGTACCAAGTACTGGTAACAATTTTTTGTAGGTATTAGAATTTGGCAAAGAAATTGAAATATATTTTTAAAGGTGGCTTCTCTATACACATATAAATCATTACGGTTAAGGAGCAGAATACACTTGATTTTATTTTAATATTTATGTGACATTCGACAGAGATTATTAACGGATGTATGCAGAATAGTCTATTTATATTAATTAATTTAATGATTTTTTTTCAAAATAAAATTCTGCTGAAAGGTATATTATAGTGTGGATAACAATGATATTGACTTTTGGCACAGAGTGGCTTTTTTTTACACTTTCCATTATGTATTTTATATAAAATTCAATAACAAAGAAAAAACTCCACTGATTTCCTTGTTATTACTTTTGGGTACAGAGCGGTTTATGAACTAGCATAGATGAATTTATAATGAGTAAAAAAGTACAAATTCCGATTTAATAAAGCTGTTTTTAATTGAAGTCAAATGTTAAAAAGAAAAAATATTAATGTAGCTTACATGCATTACAAATAAGAGTTTATTAAATGTGCCTGATGTGTTGTAGGTACACAATCGTATATTTTATATACGATTATTATGTATATTATTATATGTGATTTATTTTATCGTATTATATACGATTATTATATAAATATCATTATGTCTGATATTTTTTTACAGGCGTTGCAAGGTTTTGGAGTTGATAGACATTTGCTTGGTTTAAAATTGATTGCGCTTGAAAACGGCATGGAAGTGCCTAAACTATATTTTGATGAAGGTTTCCGTAGGAGTGCACACATGAGAATTTCAACCAGCCAGGTACGGGTATACTTTTTATTTTACTTTGGTTGAGCAAATGACTTCACGATACCTGATGTTAAGTGGAAGTGGAATACAAATGCGAAGATGGCTGGTGCCACACAAAGTTGTAGCATCAGCCACCCTCAACCTGCCGACCCGCAAGGTGCTTCTTCACGCTTCGCGTAAAAAACCCAAGGTGAAATGGAGGAGGAAGCACATGAGCTGGGAGGGAGTTCCATTTAGGTATAGTGCGACAAAGGAAGGAATCCGAAAATTTCTTTGTGCGCGATTGAATAGTGGTGACGGCCGCAGTCCCGCTCATGTGTTTCTGAAGTGGAAAAGGGATATGGGAAAAGAGCTCTTTGGAGCATTCGCCATGGAACAGCCGGTAGAAAACGCACAATGCCGCGATGTCTTGTGGCGTCTGCAGAGATTCAAGGGTTCTGGTGACCTCTGCATTGCCAATGATACGGACTGCGCGGTGTTGTAACCTGTCCAAAGCATCGAGAAGGTATTTAGCGGAGCCATCCTAGAGGTGCGAGCAATACTCAACGCAGGACCGTTCCTCTGTTTTATACAGCAGGCACAATTGATCAGGCGTATAAAAACGCTGCACCTTGTTCAGGACATCGAGTTTTCGTAACGCTGTTTTAACCACGGATTCGATGTGTTTCTTCGGAATGAGGTCGGAGCGAACCTCTATACCGAACATAGTGACGCTGCTCTATAGCGTTAAGGTAGTGCTCTGAAGAGTGGGAAAAGGTTGGATTGGCGATGTTTTTTTCGAAAACACACGCCTGAGTTTTCTGGCATTGAACTCAAGTTGTCTGAGCCCCATATGAATATGCGATCCAGGACCTCGGTTTCCACTCGCCCTGTAGTTGCGCGCCCATGATAGCCCGCATGTAATGTGCTGCCATCTGCATAGCAATAAATATTTACGAAGGGAAGCATGTCATTGATATGCTGAAGAAACAGTGTGCGGGATAAAGTAGAGCCCTGGGATACGCCGGCATTCACTGTCATGAGCCGCGAACTGCATCCGTTAGAGAGGACGCGGATTCTACGCTCATGCAGGAAGTCAGCTATCCGGGCACAGAACTGGGCAGGCAAACCGTATGATGGACGCTTGGAGAGAAGACTTTCGTGCCAGACCCTGTCGAAGGCCTTGATAATATTAAGGCTAATTGCCAGCGAGTTGCCACGCTTATCGATTGTTTCATCCCAGAGATGGGTTACGTACGCTAGAAGATCGATTCAGATCTTCTAGCGGAGATCACCCGTAGATCGATTCGGTCGAAAACCATATTGTTGATCATTGATAAGAGAGTGATCTTCTAGGTAGTGGATCAGATGACAGTTTAGAATCCTTTCCATCACTTTGCAAACTACCGAGGTGACAGATATTGGCTTATAGTTTGCTGGGTCCGACCGTTCCCTTTTTTGGGTACCGGATGCACATTAGCTATCCTCCAAGCCTCCGACACACGTCCCGAGGAATATGAGAGTTGATATAGGCGTGTGAGTACTGGAGTCAACTCCGCTATACATTTCTTGAGTACAATCGCGGGTATGCGATCCGGTTCACTTGCTTTCCGGACATCGCGTGACTGTAGTTCGATACGCACATGACGTTGCGTGATTTTTACATCAGGAATGGAACAGCCACGGTGTGGTATTGGATGTGGCTGTGCGTTATAGTTATCGATTTGGGAGTTGGCCGCGAAGAGACTTGCGAGGATATCGGCTTTTTCCTGCGGCTTGTGAGCAAGGGCACCATCCGGACATCTCAGCGGTGGCAGCGCAGGCTAGCAGAAATTTCTTTGTACGGCAGTGGCCAGACGCCAATAGCTACAGGAATCTGTAGGATGCCGGACTAGCTCTTGGCCATTGCGTGCAATGCGCTGGCCATCGCCTCTTATGTAAGCCTTCTTGCAGGACTTCGAAGCTTTATTATAGGCTGCTTTCAGTGAAAGGACATCGATAGATTTGAGAGCGCGACCTCTGATCCAAGCGCGGTATGCAGCCTGTTCGGAGGAAATGGCATTTGCATTCGCGGTTGAACCAGAGGTTGCGACTGCCCTTACTGACGAGATCAGAAAATGGGATGTCGTATTCCATTCCTATAGTGATATCATCAGAAATGGCAACGGTGGCGCCTGCGAGGTCCGTATCACTGAAACAGCGCTGCTTCCAAGGGATGAATGCAAGGTAAACGCGCAGGCTATCCTAATCTGCTGACCCATCGTACCAAATGCGGTGTTCGATCATCGCTAAGGGGGGCGATTTGGCCTGCAGCACAGGAGGGTTTCAAGCAGTGGTCAGACGAGCGCAAGGGCGCACTGACCACGACCCAATAATCCTCTGGATGGGTCGTTAATAGAAGCTCCAGCAAGGAAGGCGCTTGACTTACTATATTTGGGTAAGAGCGAACGCGTGGGCAGAATTCCCGGTGTGGTCAGTCATGGAAGAACCCAGCCATACTCCATGGTGGGCGTTGAAGACCCCCAAAAACACTATCTCTGCGCTGGAAAACTACGCCTGCGCTATATCCTCCGCCCGAATAAAATAGTCGAATAGTCGAGTTGTCTCCACATCGCCAGAATGGGAATTATTTGTATGCAACACAAATAAGAAATATTAACTGTATTTTTTTCAAAAAACTACACGTTGTATCAAAGGTATTACATTTTAAAGTTATTGTTTTTTATTTCCTTATTCTTTGTCAATTTTTGTGGTACTGTTATAATTTACATTGACCACACTTTAGGTGGCATGCAAGTGTGATGGCTTTATGTGTTATGGACCACTAGTAGGCGACGGTTACGCCACGTGCTACAACCCCAGAGACAACGACATCAACTTTGCGGCTGCGGCATTCAACTCTAACGCAGACACTAGTTGCGATAAGTACAGGGAAGCACTCGAACAGTCTCTTCGTGATATGCACGACCTCTTTGTTAAAACAGCTAAATCGAAGTTGTGAAAACAGCTTTATTAATTAACTGCAGTACGATCTTCTTCAACATATGTGTATGAAATGTAAACTATAAATAAATTTTAACAACTATGATACGTTTTGTAAATAATTTTTAATGAGAAAATATGTGCACCACGTGTAAATTGTATAAAAACTATTCGTTATGCAATCCAAATAAATCAATACATTTCTTTTACCCTATTTTTTAATTTTATATTGGCTGAAAATCGGTAGGAATAGCATAAACTCCACCTACAAGAACCCAGCTCTTAACTTCTTCCGGAACGATTTTTAAAAAACAACAGATATATAAGTAAATTTTCATATTCCAGTAAACCTATTGATTTTATTTTCATCGGTGGTCAAGTAACGTAAGTTAAGAAATATTAAAATATAATATATTAAGGATTATCATCTATTTTATATTGTCAATTAACCGTAAACGCAAAACTAAACGTCCATATATGTGGTCAAAGGCGTGAGGAGGTTAACTTAGAAAAAATATTTAACAATTTACATTCAATTTTAATTTCATTAATATAATCCACTTCAGACATCGATCCAAACGTAAACCTAAATACTCGATTTTATCAAAGTCAAAGATATGTTATTGATTTTATTGTACGGGAACTTCCTTAATCGTAAATACACACCCTTACTCTTAGATGCAGACATTTCCAAAACTTCCATTTACTTCTACATATTTATCCTATAAAATAAATATTTCTTCTAAAAATGTTCGAGTAAGTAATATTTCAGACAAACTATTTTTATGAGAGCAGTGCCAGATGAAGATGTTATTTATTTATCCGATTTTCAGGTCTTGACGACTTCTCTAACTAAATAGATAGAAAAAATCAGTTAAATTTTTAAGTTAGGTTATACTTGTTTCTTTTTAGGTCAAAAAATAAAGTACCTAACCAAGTAGTAAGTAGTTTTAAATATACTACGATTTTTCTCAACACAGTTATACTTAATTTTAGAAGTAGTTATATAATGATAAATAATTTTAGCTCCTGGCCTCAAACAATATTTTTGAAATAATATTCTAACAGATTGATCTGAATAAAAAATATACCTTTGGTCAGCACATAAGACCTGTTATCTATAAAGTTATGTAATCAAGTTATCTATTCATATAATAAAACTGTAATTTAGACCAATCTGCACATTTAATATTTTGTGAAAATTTTAACTGAAATGCACATTCTCGAAGATTTAGAATGGAAAACATGAAACTTGGGATGTTGGTCACTTATTTTATGGAATAACTTTTATGGTACTTTTTATTACGGAAAAATTAACGGTTTCTGCGGGAGACTGAGGAAACATTTTCCGCAACTGAATTATTTGAAAAAAGTTTTAAAAATGTCTATGGATTCATTTTGTTCCGGAAAAATAAAACATGCTTATGGGATTGTGTACTCTGTTTAGTTAAATCTATTACCGCTAGATGGCGCTGCCGAAAAATTATCATTGTAATATTTGTAACTTAATATATTGAGAATTAAGAACGGCTCACCATTTAACAAATTAAGTGAAATAAAAAGTTAAAACAATATTCATTGACTATCACGCAGTACGAAATTCGTAGGGAGAGATAGTTGAAAATAAAAAAAAGGTTATAGTTTCATCTGTATATTTTGCACAATATATACAATTAAATTCAAAACAGAATCAATAAATTATTACGGTCAGAATAAATATTATATGTATAATTAAATTATATGTAATAAAAAAAATTCTAATACCTCTCGAAGTGTAAATCTTAAACAGCTATATATCTAACATTATTGATATCTCATCTGTTTAATACGCAATTTTAATAATTTGTACAAAATCAATACACTGCATACTTTGAAAAATTAGATACATTACAGTTTATACAATGAGATGGTAAGGCCCTGTCTATTATGAAATAGACACTCCAATTATTACATTCACAATTATACTCTTGCCATCAAGAGATAAAATTTTTGCTATAAAATAGTAGCGAAAATTATATAACAAATAATCTTATGTTAGATTTGATAATCAAGTATACTAGCGTAAAATATAACGTTATTTATTCTGGTCTCTTAGTACAATTCAAGGGAAAAGTAAACATTGTAGATAAAATAGTGCAGTGTTTTTCAAAATAGTTCCTACATTACATGTAAAAAAAATATCTGTTGGAAATATTTATATGAAAATAAATCACGAATAATAGTTAATAACGTCAGGACCAATTACAACCTCCCCCCCCCCCAAGTTTTTCTGAAAAATTAATAAATTATTTTCATATTATTTTTTTTACATGTCTCTGTTCATTATTAATGTAATAGTAATTAATCACAAACGATTTTAACACAATCTTAGAATCATGTCATATACGCAAATAATTGGAATGTACGTGCGAAGCCAGATTTGTTCCAATAATTTACTTTCCGGAACTCTTAAAAAAATAGAACTAGAATACAACAATAATACATAAAAAACTATAAGTATGTGAAAAATTATGTGATTAATAGATAATTACAACATTTATTACTACAGTAAGATAATTCTTATAAGTAGCGTGTGTCGAGGTTAACATGCGCAGTGGTCGCGGGGCGTGGGCGGTGCGGCGAGCGGACGGCCCGGTGCCGCGGGCTTATGCTGCACGCCAGACTCCGCCGCGTTCAGGTCCAATCGTCCATCCTGGATACTTTGATAAATTTTCTTTGCTGTCTCGAGAAAAGCTTCTTCTACATTCTGCCCTCTGCATAATCACAACAATTTAGTTAAAGTTTCATTATATTGTTTTCATTACAAAAATGTGAAAGTCAAGAATTATTTATTGTTTATTCGAATAAATTACATTTGGAGTTATAAAATTTTGTGTTAAGGTGCCAAATACATTTTACAATTACGGTGCGGCAGATGACACGGCATTACACACCCTTGCGGTCTGTAATGCCTGGTCGGAGCAGCGTCGTACTGTGGAGACCTTGATCGGGCCGGATCTATCTCTGGCACGGACCGTGGAATCCATGGTCCGTGACGAGAGAGTCTGGGAGGCCGTGTCTTCCCTCGCCGAGGAGGTCATGTCCCGCAAGGAGGGCGAGGAGCGGGCGTGGGAGGAGAACTTCCAAAACCCGCTCCGCCGAAGACGAAAGGGGCGGCGGAGGCGGTTGCAAGTCCGTCTCCACCCCCCCAACGCAGGTGCGCGGGCACACGGTGGTGGGACACCAGTGTTGCCCGCATTGCACCACCTGTGGACACAGCTCCTGCGTCCACTGCGCTTCCCCCGACCACCAGGGGGACACAGGTGGACCTGCGCAAGCAGGCATTCTCCGACAGAGTCGTGGTTGTATCCGAAAGGTTTCCCATGACTCTGTCCGGCTCATCTAACGCCACCCTCGCCCCGCCTTCATTGTACGTTGTTTTTGACTCTCAAAACGATCCATATTATGGATTTCGCTTGGGTACGTTGTCCGCTCGGTGCAATGCACAGGCTAGTAGCAGCAAAGCGCGTCCATGTAGAGTGGACATTGGCGCAGAAAGAGATGTTAACAGGGCGGCCTCTGCAGTGCTACCGGTGCCTCAAGCAGGGACACTTGGCAGTACATGTCTCAACGAACAGAACCACAGTACATTATGCTATGGATGTGGGGAACTAGGATACAAAGCTAGCCAGTGCAGCTCTGGGTGCTGAAGTGCCCTGTATGGGCCGACCTTAAATGTCCTGCTTAACATTGGCTAGGGGCCAAAATCTATTCACCTAAAATAAGGAGAAATGAGAAAGGAAGTAAGCAGGCTCCCTTACTCAAAGCCACCTTGAGTGCGCTGGACGACATGGGAACATAATCACCCGCAAATTGATAGTGCTATAAGCCAACTTTAACCATTGCCACGGAGAGCAGGACCTGCTGCTGCAAACTCTGCGGATTGATCGGTGGCTATGGCCGTAGCGGTGGAGCCTTATCAAATTCCGAACCATCCTCGCTGATTGATTAGTTGTGACTCGAAGTTTGTCTACAAGTAGACCGATATCATTGATGTCAATACCCGGGAGATAGCTAGAAATGGCAGCTACGTCTTGAACGGAGCTTCGCATCACACTGGGCGAATAACGTGAAAGGACTTTGGTGAAAAGGGACGCAGCGATGACAAGGGCTTTGCCCATGTGGACTTAGCGGGAGGAGGGGCGGGCCTGATCAGGTCACCCTGAAGGGTCCTCGCGGTGGATGGGAGCGGAGTCGGGAAGCCTTGGCCGCGGTGGTGCCCGGACGCCTTGAGGGGCGAGACGACTCCTGTGTGAAGCTTTGGAGCACCCGCGGTAGTTCATGGAGTGCTCCGCCGTCTTGTTTAGGACGCGGCAGAGGCTGGATAACCGCTTAACCTTTTTCCCCTCCATCGAAAGGGGATTGTGTACCCTCGATTTACGAGTTCGCTGGCTAATTATTCGTAATTCGTATTACAAGATTGTGACGGAGGTTTCGGTGCCCTAACGGGACCCTGGGTCCCAGGAGGGCTGAAGAGGAAGGGGGCACTAAGCTCGACGAGTTTTCCCCTCGGGGAACCTTGCGGAAAGGGCATGGCCCGAGGGCTGTGGTCCCTCATTGTGTGTTTGCGCATAGTCTGATACTTTGGCGAGGCGTCCGTTCACGCATTCCTTATATATTCCAAAAAATCCGTGTTCTCCGACACGGACATCCTGGAGCCTAAAAGAAATAATTCAGCACGAGACTTCGCCAACTTGCGGGGACGCGGGCTGGTGCGAGGAGGACAGCGAGTGACTGCAATACAGTGACACCACATACCTAATCTACATTAGGATGAGTGAAGAGTACCCACAGTGACGCGTGCACGCACAAGCGCACGAACGCGTGGCGCACACGTTCGGTCGGTCACGCGGGAACGCTGGGTCACGGGGAACGGTAAAATGGACGAACGGAGCTAAACCCTAGCTAAGACGCACGAGTGGTTCCCAAAACTCGTAGAAGATGCACCTGTATGCAGAATGCAGAGACGAGGACGATACAATAATGCAATAGTTAATGAAAATAGCATACAGCGGCTGCAGTTCGAGCTCGGACGTACTGCTTGCATATGTATACGTGGATCCTGACGATTTATATTTTACAGAAGTAAATTATTAACACAGTATGTGAAGCAAATGATGAAAAATACATATTATGACTGTAGAATGAAAATACTATGGCAACTTCACAGATATTATCTGGTAACAAGGCTATCCCGCGCCACAATTAACCCACAGGTCAAAGCGTTAAAGCTCAATAAGGATATGTCGCGAAAAGGACTGTAATAGATAGTCTCATTTAGTTTAAACTTTAAAAGTAAGATATGGGTAGGGTATAGTGACAATGTTCTATAATAAGTCTTTTCTTGTTTTAAGACCGAAATATGTATCTGACTAGGTGTCAAAAAATTTTACTTCTTTCTTGGCTATTAATGAGCAGTAACCAAGAATACATGGATGTATAAATATAATAATATCTTAAAGACAAAACACCTAAGAAACAACACACCAAATACAGTTTATAAACAAATAATATTACAGAAACAATTACGTTTTCGCACTAGCTTCTACAAACATTAGCCCATTTTCATCCGCAAATTGTTTAGCTTCTTCATATGTAACATCTCTCTGGCCATCTAAATCAGACTTATTGCCAATTAAAAATATGACTGTGCTTGGGTTTGTCAAATTACGTGTGTCTGTTAACCAACTGCTCAGATGATTGTAGGTAGATCTAAAAAGAATTTTCAGTGTGTTAATTTTTTTCAATATGGTATATATATCGATAGATATGAAAAAAAGGTAAGGGCAATTTAAAAAAATTGAATTTTTTAACATGTACTGTATGTAGTAAGCAAATAAAAATTAATATTTAAATTAGCCTAATACATCTTTTATGTAATAGTTTATAAAAGTGACCGCAATGAACCATTATAATAAATGTAATTAAATATTAATAAATATAATTAATAAGTCCAGCTTATGAACAATAAAAATAAACTAACTGTTGTGGATTTACTGTATAAGTTGAACAAATTAAACTTTGAATAAAATTAATTGTTTTTATAATATAAAAAAATGTTATATCATTCTGAACTATGTTGGTTCATTATATGTAGGAACACATATAGGCAACAGTAAAAATGTAAGTCTTTGTCTAAATTCATTTGCAGTGTTGAACCACTATGTTTTTTCCAAAAAACAGATTTGTCTTCTTTTTTAACTATTAAAAAAAGACATTTTTAAATGTGTATGTAAACAATTGGTGGTATCTACAAACTTGAACATTCAAAAGTAATTCATTAAGAAAAAAATATAATCATAATTATTGATGATTGGCTTTTTTGCATCATTTCGAATTTGATTATCTTGAAAATTACATCATCAGCAAGAAAGGACTAATATATGAAATATTATTTAAGTATGTACAATAAAACTACCTTCTTGTAATGTCATAAACCATAAGGGCACCAGCAGCACCTCTGTAGTAAGAACGCGTAACAGCTCTAAACCTTTCTTGTCCTGCTGTGTCCCAAATTTGCAGTTTAATTTTTTGGCCAGCAACTTCAATTACTCTTGTCCCAAATTCCACACCAATTGTATGTGGACAATCTGCCATAACTGACATAAACAATACAAAAATCATTACCATATACAATTTTTTGCAATAAAAACCTACCAAGTGTATTATTTTAGTATATCAGATTTAGATAATTTTAATTGGTGGGATTATACATTTTTATCTTAAATAGTTTAAATTTATTTACAATCATACAATGTATATTTATTACAGTCTTGATAACTATCAATATATTTTTATATTGTCTCTTACAATGTATTCTATTCTTCTTATGAGCCATATTTGCAACACAACAACTAAGCACTTATTTAGGTATTGCAATATATTTATCCACCTCTTTCTCTATTAAAAGCCATATGGTAAAATTTGGTACTGTACTGTGACAACTTCATGTTTTTCAGCACCCCCCATTCACCTGTCTTTTTCAAAAAGCATTCACACACTTAATGCAAGAACACAAAGTTAAAACATGCTTTTTAGAGTACACAATTTATAAGCTTGTCTTCAGCCAGACAAAACTAAAACCGTTCTTTTTTTTAATTACAATTACATATGCAAGGATCCATAGTATGAGTTTTTATAAATGTGTTCCTAAGAGAAGGTTTCAAATAGCAACATAACCAAGTTACCATTTCTTAATTGTCTTTTGGTTACGGTTACCGGTACTAGTTTCGCCAGAAAATAGTTTTATTGATGCCAACTTCTAGGCTCTTAAAAGTTAATTCCTTATGCTGACACAAAAGTTAAATCAATATAAAATATAGTTAGACCCCGTTTCAAAACTAATTGTGAAATCTATTAATTTTACAGATATATTACTGGGAATACCATTCAATGTAATTAGCATTGTACATATATTTGGCTTTTGTCAATGTGAGGTTTCATTAATAGTCTAACGCTCTGACTTTCTGAGTTTAGACAAGATAACAAAAATAATTATATGGCATATATTCCTTGTCGATAAATTCAAGTGCTCTTTAAAATTACCAGAATACTTTTTACAGACTGTTGATTCATTAGTTATGATATACAAACAGAAAGCACAGTAATTTTACATTCAGACCAATTTTTTCAACTTAACTCTTATTACAAATGAAATAGATCTTTTGGCAGTGCTCCAAGAAAATATAATTTTACTTCTTTCAATCATCAGAATTTAATGTTATTATTTATTTCATAACATTGAATTCATATGTATTGAGATCCTAGAGTGATGTCAAATATGAGTAATACAAAAATCAGTCAATTTATTCCCTTGATTAATATTATAAAATATGAAAAAATTAATTAGTTTTTATTTAATAACAAAGACAAAATCATCAATAACAATAACATGCAATGGGCTAACAGTGGACCTAAATTACATACGAAGTTAAGGGACAATGAGGTTGTAGATGATAAAGTACATTCTCTGAGAATATTTTACCTACATTTGGCCACCACTATGCAATAATGCTGTTATGACAACAGATTAACATTGAGGGTAGTAGCCAGATGGGTTCAAAAAAATCCTTACCATCCATACTGCTATTAAAACTAGGAAACCCTGTATTATAAAGTTAGGTGACTAAGCATCAAAAGAGATACAATAGAGATCATGAAAGAAATAGCATATGACCTTACTTAAATATGTTTACTAAAGACCAACTTCTCTAGTCATTTGTGAAATAGGAAAAGAAACTTAATTAAAAAGATGTGCACTGACAAAGACATCATAGAAAAGACGACAGGACCTAAAACATCTTCAAAAGTTTTGAAAATTATGAAATCAAACCTAAATATTGAAATCATTTTAACTTACTGTGATTTTACAGGGACAAAGTTATGAATATGTAAATGAAACTTATTACAGACACTTACATTTTTTTTCAGTAAATTGATGTAATAAACATGATTTTCCAACACCCATATCGCCAATGATTATATATTTAAAAATATATGAATAATTGTACGGCCCCGACGTCATTTTACTGAAACTTCAAGATTAAATATATAATAAGAAACTGCTGAACATTAATTTAATAAATCGATGTTTTTAATGCCGTGAGACAATAGTATAAAAAATATAATTACAATACATTTCAAGAAACGTACATCATAACATGAATTTTAATTTATAAATACTGGTAAAATTTTAATATGTGAACATTACACAAATATACCTTCCCTTTAAAAGCAGTAATAAATACAGTAAGTTCACTTTTCGGAAACAAAAAGATCATGTGCCACAATTTATAAATGTATTAATTACAGATATTAAATATTAATCTTACATTGTTGAAATTACGCCAAATGTACTTATATATTAAAAGTAACAATAATTTTACTCTATATAGAGTTACCTATGTTTCACTTGTGGTGTAACAATAGATTGTTAACAATAAAACGTAAATTTTATATACAGATATAATAAATCTAAATATTAGTTTCCACGTAATAGTTTCACAGATAAATATGAACTCGAAATATTCTTGTCAAATACTAACAAGTGTCAAATAATTATAGTTAATTCTTCTATTCATAATAATAAATTAATTATCCGATTCCATTATAAACACTAACTATTTAAAAGTATTACAATTCTTAAAAATGTACAGTGGTCTTATTTTATAGTGCAGAGAGTAATTTTAATAATATAATTTGTTATACAAAAATTATAAGAGGAACGATTTTTTAACTTGATATGTGAGGCTTTAAAAAAACAGTTATGAAAAGGATTTAAAAAAATAATTCTCAAAGTTTGTAGCACACATTAACTATATACACACCGCTGCTATGGTTGTTGTTTGAAACTATTATTTAATACTTCTTATTTGTTTATAAGGAAACATTTTACTTTATTACACAATTATTTAAAAGTATGCATTAAAAGTAACATATAAATACTTTAAACATTTGGTCAAGTAAATAATTCCATACTTAGTATTATAACAAATTAGCCGACACTCGCCTTAACTAAACCCCCCTACCCTCTTTTAGCTAATTTCTTTTAGTAGATGCTGTTACATACATATCAAAAAGAACACCCACCTGATTTCATCTGTCTTGATTTAATTTTTTAGGCTGTGCATTGATATTTAGGTCAGTCAGTCAGTCAGTGAATCAGTCAGGACTATATTTTTTTTTATTTTACCACGAAGGTGGTAAACAAGCTTACGTCCCACGTGATCATTGCGTTAAGTGAGGTCTTCATGATCGTCTATAAGTATTTAACTATTGACGATTCTTACAGCTCGCCTCTGTACCGAGAGAAAAGAATTAAGTGAGCATTTAGGTGCTCCTGTCCAAAGATGCAAAAATATTCCACGTGAGGCCTGATTTTTGTCGTGTAAAGCAGTTACCGTAGTCCTACAGTGAAGTACCTTCTTGGCTCTTATGAGCAAACTAAGTGTTGTTTTAAAAACCCATCTAACTTTGTCTTTCAAATCATTGCGGTACTAACTGTCCCTGGAGATGTCAATTTTTAGGATCGGGGAACGTGCAAACTTACGTCTTATTCAGGTCAAACTAAGTTTATTCGTCCCCGGTCGGACATTCTAGAAAGAGTGCATTCGATTTCAGAAACAAATTTTTCCGGACTCTCCATAACAAAAAAGCGAGAGTTATTATAGCAGCCCGTATATATAGAATATCATTGATAGATAGCGAATCACTGATATTACAAGTACAAAAAGCTGGTTACCAATTCGCATAAACTATCGGAAAGTTAGTAGGATGGTAGCTTCGATAGAAGACCGCGGTGTCAGGCGCGATCGAACACCTTTGCTATATCGCGACTGACGGCCAACGTCTCAACCTTGACTCTGATACTTTACAAAAATTGCTCTACATTAAAATTATAACATTAAGAAAAAGTATTAATTGTTGGAAAAAGAATTGAGACCTTTTCATATGAAGAATCGGCATTTTATACATTAAAAAAAAAAATTTTTTCTTAAATGTAAAAAATGTATAAAAAGAATTTGTTCTTTTTAAAAACCAGGAAACAGAACTTACTCACCGAATGGGGTTTTGCCTTGTCGTGACAGAGGGTATTTGTAACAGTCGCCTGATTACCGACGGCGAAGCGAGGAGGAACCAACCCGCCCGTCTTAAGGTGGCCGCTGCAGGTGGGTCGTGGAGGAGTCGCGGAGGAAGAGGGTTCCGTGACTAAGCCTGTACCGACTTGTAGCTTTGGGTATTTGTCCTCTTAATTGCAGTAGCAACTGTTCTTGTATCGTGCTACCATTCTATTTCTTCCATTTTTAATCAACGGCAAGTCGCCACACTTTCAGGGTAAACAAAGAACAATCGCTCTACGAGGGGTTAAATTAAGTACAGGATCCTTATATAGAGAAATAGTGCAGTATTCAAGCCGCCGTTAAATTTTGTCACAAAAGTTCCTCGACATGTGTCACTAGTAACTGTTGATCACTTATATAAAATTCAATTAATTCACTGTAAAAATAATATTTTATTACTTTATGTTGGTATTTGGTAAGGCCATTATTTTAATTAAATCACAGTATTTTTGACAAAGATGCAAAAGTAGAAAAAATCTCAGGCAAAATATTAAAATGTTGTATGTAGTTAACATCGATATGATTGGATTATACATATCGATATTTAGTAAAATGATTAAATATGTAAATCTATGGTTAGTCTTGTGATAAACCTACAGCATCGTACAAATACCGACTGTGATTAAAATCAAACCTTTAGGTTTTACATAAAATAAATTAGGGTTTATTTAAGTTTATAAATAAATAATTCAGGTTTGATTCGTTTAGTTTTAAAAATGGCTGGAAATGATGATAACAAACCTGAGAACGGCAATTCAGAGATTGTTAATGGAAACACAAGCGACGAAATCAGTGAAAATATTCGTGAAGGTGAAGAAATGTTTTAAAAATTCTTCAATTTAAACCTTTTAATTTCTTTAAGCTTTGAAATATTTCAGAGTACGAATTCCTGGATTCAAAATTGGATGAACTTAATTTAGCTTTGGACATGTTAGAGCAAAAAAATGATGATATTCACAAGAAATTCAAAGATCTTTTACAATCTAACATTGATGTACGTCAACAATTTAGAGATGAAAGTTGTATTAAAAATTAATTTGTAAATTTAATTAGTTCTTTTCGGATACAATAAATGAAACTGTTTGGTAAACCAATATGTATTTATAGATTTTCTTTAAGGAATTTTAACATTTTTAAAAGATTGAAAATATATTTAAAATTAGTGTAACAAACCAAGTTTGATGTAAAAAATGCATTGCTTCCATTGCATAGAAACGGCGTCAATTATTTTACACGATATTTTAAGAGGAATAAATTATTACTTGTTACACATAAAAACGACTGATTACTTATCACAATGATATAAATTTTTGACAATATAATTTAAACAGTTCACAAAAATAAAAACTATGTCTGTTAATATTCTTTTATTTTTATCCCATAATTATACAACTTTAAAAAATAATAGTTTTCAGATGATGCACTAACATATGTACTACCTTATCAGTGACAACTTTTTTTGATGAATCGTAGGCCACAATACCCGCAAGAGTGATCTCCTGGTTTATCCTGATAAAAAAAATAAATATAGTTAGAATTACACGACAATGACAATCTTTTTTTGGGTATAAACTATATTAATTCTTTGCAGTTGAGAGGGGCTCCTTTCAAGTACCATAATGTTTCCAAAGGATTTAATTTCTATATATATTTATCTGTAAAATTCTTGTAACCAAATTGATTTAGTGAAGCAATAGTTAAGTGCGACTGAAAGTCATCAAGTCCAAAGGGTTAAGCAAATAATGTTTTTAGTTATGGTAAATGTACTGGAAATGTTTGGCAATAGAACATGATTAATGTTTTCTTTATACCATGAAACCATGTAACAACTTACACAAGATCATGTATAATGACGAGAATAGACACTGCAATGGTACCAATTACAAGTGTAATGAATGTTACATTTCCATCATTTGTACTAATGCTATATTAGTAATATTCACAACTCTACAACTAAGTTTTGCCAGCACTTATGCCTTTACAACAATGTTACAAATGTTAAATTATAACAGCATATTTTGTATCTGAAAATCTCTTGGTAACTTAAAAATTTACATGAAATTTAGTCATTCTTAAACATTACAAGCAAGATTTTATGCAAAATATAGATTATTTTTAATATTAAACTTAATTATTTTCAAATTTAAGACATGTTTCATTTTTGTTATTATAAATGTTTAAAATTTAACAATCAAATAAACACTAAAGTGAAATTGAACCAAGTGCATTATATTTAAAAGGCAATTGCAATTGTGTTTAAAATGCAAAAATGTGTTTATAATGTAAAAACTATTATTTTGAACACAAACAAAAAATAAGAACGATTCTTGTGACTGAATGATAACAAAATAACATTCACAAATATGTTTGTTATATTACAAGTACCTATATATATATATTACCAGTAAATAATTTTGTTTATAACAATTACCAAATTGATAAAAACTTTTGGATGACCTTCTGGCCCACTTCCTCCATCACACCACACAATTCTTTCAGTAACTTCCATAGATGGTACATCAGCAATCAAATTAACTGCCCAGTTTCGATTAACATGTTTTGGAGAATTCATAAACCGTACCAACCTGTAGTCGTCAGAATCCCATTTCTAAAAATTAAATCACTTAATTTTCATTAGCGAATAACATCTGTGACTTTTTTAATGTTTAAGAGGTAAAAAAGGTGTAAAAATCCTAGGATTTAAAAAAATTGCAAAAGTAAACAATATAAAAATCAGTTAGAAACATATCATTATGTTTTAGTATTAACTCAAAATTATATTTTTGGGCAGAGGTATCTTAGGCCCTTGGGTATAGTATATTTTAATCTCTTCATTACTGAGAGAAGAAAGCTAATTGTGGCATTTAAAAAACGTTATGTCAAGAAACAAAAGCCAATCATGGCAATTTAGTGTTAGAAAACAACAAATATGTTATTAGAAAATTCATTGTATTGCTATTAGAATATTAATAATTTTACGAATATAAATTTAATCAAAACAAATTGTTACTTGTCCTGTATGGGTGCAAATATCTTCGGTATTATAGGTTATGCAACGACTGCCTACAGGCCTAACATTCCGGGAAGTGAAATATTTCATGAAATGAGATGCACGTTTATATAACATTATATCCAATTTAACTTAAATCGGCTACGAAAATCACAAATTATTACAACGGAACTAAGATTACTGTAATTGTTCGATTTGTTCTAAAAACCAAATGAAATAGTGATATAATAGGGATGGAACATATTTGCTACCAAATATGCGTACCAGATTTCTAGCAAATTTTGATAACGTTATCGAACCGTTGTAACAACTGTCACAAAAGGTGTTAATAGAAAATAGGTGTTTAAATTTTTGCATACCCTTCCTTATCTTCTGCTTCCCATTATTTGGTGACAGGTTTCCTCAATCTTCTGCGCTGTGACAATATATTTTGATCGTAATTGACCACCAAGTTGAAGACGAACAATCTTTATTTTTTTTTTGCAGAAGGCTTAAACTAACTGAAGTTAAAGTTGTTAGTTGGTTGTAACTAGTGTTAGCATTAAGACCGCCCATTGTACAACCAATATAAGCCTGAATAATTTTGATAATTTCCTTATATACGTGGTGTGCAATAAAGTTATTCTATTCTACTCTAAAATAATTATGACTACTTGATTCGTTATATATTTTATTTTAAAGCTTATACCAACTGTACTGTTATTTTCAAGTTGTAGTGTAACTAATGCTTCCTCGTATATAGATATTAGTTTATTTATCTAGCTTGGTCACACCACTCTCCAAATTAACATTTTCATTTTATTTACATATACTATATCTTTATGTGTTTTATTGACTATCGAGCAGTCAGTGGCATTTTCTTAACATTGGTGTACATATCCTGAATAAGTTGATAATAATGTTCGGGTACATTAGAACATGAATACCCAGCCATTTTTTCTTACATCTCGGGTGATTCATTTTTAAAGATACTGCAAGTTCCTATTTCATAATTACTTTTTTTTTTATTTTAAATTTGCCTTGCACTTCAATATAGACCTGAATTTCAATTGATATTATATGAATGACGCCTTGGGTTGTAAAGCATTCTCGCTCAGAATATTTAAAAAGATGAGTTCTAAAAAGTATGAATTAAAAATGTAAATTTTAATGAACACTTGAATCGTGTTACTGTCTGTAATTTATCTGGTATTTAAATACTTATACTATGGTGTTTTAGTATTAAGTTTGTAATCATAGACTATAAATTTCATAATAGAGAATTAGAAGTGTTTAAAAGTGATTACATTAATCACTCGAATATAGGTCCTGAGGTAATAACGGTCATTACAATTCTCCTATATTATTGTGTTCTTGTATAGTAGTTTGACAAGAAAAAAGATTAATAAAAAATATTGATTAGTACATTATTTGTTATTATTGATAAGTGAACTTAACCTACTTATTTTTAGGCGATATATGGGCGCGAAGCGTTAACTTTCAGTAATTATTGTCAAATATTTACATTTTAGATTATATGTATTAAAAATGTAATAAATTTATAAGAAAATTAATTGGAATAAATAATGAAAAACAATAATTAAAAGTAAACTTAATAAATACATTAAATGTATATCATCTGCGGATCCATGCGAATAGAAAACTCCAACATGATAAAAAATCTGAAGATGTTTCATTTCCATTCTATTATTTAAAACTTTTTATATGCGGTTTAGGTGTCTGCTTGACACCGATAGTTTATTGGTTGCTTGTATAAGTGAAATATACTATATACCAATGGGGTGAAGTTGCCACGGCATTCAAATTGTCCATGTACACTGATACCATCCAAACATGCAATAGTCATTGTTTTAATTATATTATTATGATATTAAGGAATATTTAAATTTATTTAGTTCATACAATTGTTGCTTATTATGCATAGCTATATTTACATATGAATTAAATAAAAACATCCAAACGTTGAGAAATAAAAGGAGACTAGCGCAGCCTCTTAAGAAATATACTGCCAGTGGTTTCCTTTATTGCACTCTACTTTAAGGAAGTAAAAAGGTTAAACCCCGTGAGGCAATGAGCATAAGGAGCATCCTCACCGCTTGATCTAGTAATTCAGTTTGAATTAGCAGACACCTTTGCACAAATTAAGAATAGAATCTACGTGTACACCAGAGACCGCCGGACTTTCTAGTGTACATGTATGAATAAACTGTTATGATGGAGATCATCCGTTATAAAAAAAATATTGAATAATTGTATTAAAAACAATTAGTGAATTGCAAAAGTTTTAAACAGAAATTTTAAGTGATTAAGCTGTGCCATCTATAAAATTGTTAATTTGTGTATTTAATTATTTTGGTGTATAGTTCATACTTCAAGACTCATGATTATTAATAATTAAACTTAATTTAAAAATTGATCCACTAATTAATAACCATCTAATTAACACTCCTGTTGTTTTTTATAATAATGCAACAAATTATACACTAGTAGTTATTGCCGCCGTAATTGTTTTGTCACTCATAAAAATGCACTGTTTGTTCTTTTAAAGGCAGTTCATCAGGAGGTATTATATGGTGTTATTCTGCTGGAATAAACTACATATACCAACTGCAGTGAATTCTATTACCAAGCCATACGAATTCTACCATAATGCAGTTTAATTTATACATGTATATTTTCACATTATATATCAATTCAACCTTACTAGGTAAATACTAATAATAAAACTTATCTTTTATTAGAAATGAATCTGTGGAGTTTCAATAATGTAAGCCAATAGATTTTTTATTATTTATTTACGATTTGTCGTCACATTAATTATTATCTACAGTACAATATTTATCAATACAGCAATGCAATGCGAAGTAATTAGAATACATGTAATAAATAATTTTATCACATTCAGCGTTTCACTTATTCTCTCATTTACTTTTAAACAAAAAACTGAATTTCACAACAGGAAAATAAACTACAGAAATACACTAATTTCGTTATTGTATTCTTGCTACCATTGCGGTTTATAGTTGCATCGCAAATTGTTCCTTATCATTACGCTTAATTCTAATGTAAAAACATACAAGAGGTTAAACTAAAAGTAAGTTAACCCCGATATTATTGTAGTCCATATAGATTGGGGTGATCTAATAAATGTCAAATACTTTTCCCATAAATTTATAATACGGTATGACAAACATTAACATAATTTTTATTTTTGGGTATATTTTTCATGAAGAATTTGACGTTGCGTAAATAAAGGCCATAAACTAAAATATAACATCAGAAATTATTTTAATAGAATCTTAATGCGCAAAAAATCTTGTCCGCTTCCAAATTTATTATAGCAAAATTAAAATTTATTCCTTTGTGTGCTAATTGAAGTTACGGGTCCCACAATTCATATAAATTAATTGAAGAAATTTTAAATAGTTTTTGTGAGCTCTTTTACTACTTGGAGAATTTCAGATAAATAACAATTATTTCCTAAAATTTTGTTTGCTCATTTTTTTTTATATTATCTCTGACTACAGATATTAATATAATAATAGTTAAATAAAGAGTAAAAAATCGAAGCGATATGACTTTATAAGTTATATGCTTAATTTACATAAGATTACACTGAAGTGCTTTAATTTACATCGAATCATAAACATTAAAACTTCAATTTGTTTCAAATTAATAAGAAAACAATGGCAGTTTTTAATAATTAACATATTTGATGAAAAAATATTACAATGCAAAATAATACTATCAGCAGTCAATGATCGAATATACGGTGTTGAAAAAAAAATATTTTAGGCCTTTTTAAGATATACAATTAATGGATACTTCCATCTGTTGACAATCTCCCAGAGCTAGATCGAAGTTCTCTACGCGGACCCGCAATTGAACTTTCTTCAGAAGATTTTCGTCCTTTCTTTCTACTTCCTTTACGAGAGTTATCGTTGGAGGACAAATCCGAATTATCTTCAGTCCCTCCTACTTCGATTTTTTTGTCAGCATCTGCTAAATTATTTGTGCAATCGAGAATTAGAGAATTATCATTTCCACCTTGTACATCGCTTTCATTATTACCTATACTACTACCACTATTCTTTATTTGTGATATATCTTTGTCAATATTTAATGAAGAGGATTCGCAAGTTTTATTTAGTTCAAAATCAGTAGTTTTCATACCTGTCTTAATAACAGTCGACGGAGCTATTAAATCTTCTAGATCCATTTCACCTGTGTGTGTAGTATGATTTGATTGTTTATCCATGCTTTTGAGCAATTCTGGATTAGAATTTTCTTTACTTTTTTTTGCAGTGGATTGTAACGCTAAATTTTCAGGTTCATTGTGTATATCTTCTAATGTTCTTTTGTGAGTTAATGATAAATTAGTGATATTATCATCATTTGATAATCTTGAAAGATAATCAGTTGAAGATTTAGTTTTGTCACATAAATCTTTTTCATTATCTTTATTCTTTTTAGCTTCAGCTGAAGTAACTAGACTTGCACTGAGGGCACCTGAAGCCATTTGTTCTAATAGCATTTTGCTGATGTCAATATCTTTTTTATCACCTTTTAAAAGTTTTTCTTGAACAGCAGCAAATTCTGGAGGAACTTGTGATCGTAAAGAATCAAAGGGGGTTTTCTTTTTATCGGATTTGGACAAATCAGTTGCTGCATTATCATTACTTTCGTTGTCACGGTTTCTTTGTTTGGCTTCAGATTTCATAGCAACGTCATAATTTAAAGATTGCTTTGACAATGTTTCAATAAGATAAGGATCGGGCGGTAATAAAATTTGTGGCAAGTGGCCCGAATGTTGACGGTCAGAGATTTTTTGTTGTCTCGAAGTCGAAGAATTAGTTACTACTGTGGATGATCTGGGGGTTGTTGTTTTAGTGCTCGTTCGGGAATTGTGACTTGGAGTATGCAATGTTGGTCCACTAGAGCTCGCAACTAAATTACTGCTTAAAAGTCCTAACGCATCATATGCTGAAGACATTGTAGAATGTACTCCAAACGGCGATAAACCGCCTAAACCTAACTGAGGATACAACATATTTGGATTAGGAAAAACAAAAGGAAATTGAGAGTTCGTGGCTTTAGAAGTCGAAGCGTTGCTTGTTTCGGTTGGTTTCCTGGATTTTGGTTTATCTCCTGATACACTACTTCCACTTAAACTATTCAATTCAACTGAAGAAAACCCAGGAAGACCTAAGCCAGCCAAATTTGCAAAAATATTACCACCTGTTATATTTCCCAATAAATTAGGCATACTACTAAATGAATTAAGGAGGGGATTATTCTTTGGATCAAAACTGCTGAGACTTGAAAGTAATTTTGGATCAAATCCTGTTAAATTTGATAATGTTGCAGCCAGTGTTTTTGGGTCAAATGCACTTAGGCTTGATAAGCTGGCCAAAAGAGCAGGATTTAAACCAGTCATGTTTTGATTTAAGTGCGGATTTGAAGATAAAATATTCGATGCCGGACTGTCTAATGTAGGAGGTCTTCCTTTTTTGCGGTCGGTTAGTGAACTCGTCGATTGCATGGGGGAATGCCTTTGATTCCTTACATCTTGAGGTAACTTAACATGTTCTTTTATACCTTCAGTCCACTTTGAATCAATATCATACATAGGGTTTTCTGCAATCCATTGTGCTAAATGTTTTAGCTGTGGTGCTTTATGACCAATTATTCTTTTACCTGTAACGCGGTGAACAACCGGTACATGTTCATCTGGTGCCAATCGGGGCGGCAGCCCTCGTCGGCGAGAATCAACATTAGCCTGCTGTTCAGCCAACCATTTATTGACTTTGGCTTCATGTGAGTAAGACTTTATAGGCATCGATGAAGAGGGAGGTTTTTGGGTTTTATTACCTTGTTCAAGGGATTGCTGTAAAAATGATGACAACTCCTTTGACGATGCATGAGGAGAAGGAACATTAGTGACAGTAACGGAAAAGGGTTTTTGAGTTTGCGGTGCACTAGATATACTGGGAGGTGCCGCCGGTGTAACAGTTACTTCGGGTAGTATAGACGAACTTCTACTGCGTGGAGGATCATACGAAGCAGTAAAAGGTATACTTTGTTGACCTTTTGCCGCTGACAAACCTAGTACTATTTCGTCTAACTTCTTCCTTTTCTTTTCTTTACCAATTATTTGTTCTGGAGCGGGCTGTAAAAATTGAGATAATATTTAATTAAATATTCATATTTTTTTTCTTTTATAATTTATATGAAGCAATAGAGTTTTTAAAAATAGGTAATTCTTTCATCATTAAATATTTTTATAAATATTATGATGGAGAAAGTCTTTTCGCATATAGTATGTATGAACTTGTATTGGCTATACCATTTGTATCTGGCTGTTATCATAAAAAAAATTTAATTTTGAAGACAATTCCAAATTCAAATTAGGAAAATGTGTTATTTTGATTTGTTTAAATGAGTGAATGTAATGAAGAAATTCGATACATTTTAAAATTTTACTACAAAAAAAGTTAAAATGCAACAAGTCGCGAAAAAATTTATGATATTTATGGACCTACACTGCCGGCCAAAAGTTTGAGACCACTTTATACACAGGTTATTATTTGCAAAATATTTTAAATCTGCGCATGATAACGTAACAATATGAACACCTGTGTAATCTACTAATCATTTTCAATGTCTAAATACCATTTCTCTTATCTTTTACACAATGACTATGCCATAAATGGGCATGGTTTATTTACCACAGATGTGTGCCGCGTAAGGACCAGGTGTTGCAATTGTAATTATATTATATGGCGGCTCCCTTGTACTTGTTTGGTTATTGTTTTGCGTTGATAAATATTTGGGAATATTTAAAGCCATAAATCCTATTCATAGCATCGCTACTTAAGGAGTTAGTCTTGGTTAAATCTATTCAGTCTGAGCTACTGTTTTGTCAAGTGAAGATCTCCAAGAATGGGAAAAGTCCGTGAAATCTCCAGTGAAACTCGTTCCGCTATCGTTACTCTATACGACGAAGGCAAGTCTGAACGAGAAATTGCCGCTAAGCTGAAGTTATCGAAGACTTGTATTCATAACGCAATAACTCGATACAAGACAACTGGCAGTCATCAAGACCTACCGCGCTCGGGGAGGCCGAGACTGCTGCTGCTGCTGCTGCTGCTGCTGGATTCGAAGAAGTAGATGCTGTTAGTCGTGGCGACCATTACAGCTTTATC
>DWQX01001085.1:0-31661 GCA_018245475.1 Pharmacophagus antenor
TTTTTTTTTTTTTTTTTTTTTTTTTTTTTTTTTTTTTTTTTTTTTTTTTTTTTTTTTTTTTTTTTTTTTTTTTTTATAAATACAGTAAAACCTATTTCTATGCTGTTTCTTTTAAAACGAGTAGAACATTCACGAGATAGTAAAGGTACCGAGCTTGTGTAATTAAACCCTCTTGACTGGCGTTGTAACAGGGGTCATGGATTCGATTCTGCGGTCATTAGTGTAGTGCGGTCTATATGATGGTAGGGTTTATTCGAGCCTGCCTGGCTAGCTACCACTCTCGATGACATTCTGTCGCCAAAACGGCGTGACTGTGTTGCGGTAGTCATACATGTGAACGCCAGAGTATTCCGGGCGAGATTTCTTCATTATCTACGGCCCCATTGTGTTTAAGAACATCATGAGAAATTGAGGTAAAATGTTAGCCTATTATTAATAAAAAGACGGTTTTTGGGTTTTTTTTTAATATTCAATGTGCTAACAAATTTTTGCTCCTTATTTACTTACATACCCGGTTGCTAGTGTTCCTATGGAGTAAAAGAAATTGTCGCAACACTAAATAAAGCCTGACTTTTTTATTCAAGTAGTTAATTAAGTCCGATCATAATCGGAACAGGTGTCAACGCATGCCGCCATGTATGAATATACAATTAGATGCACAAGATTCGAAGTATAACGGTCAATAGAGGATGTGACGTAATCTACGAATACAGGTACATAATAAATCTTTTCTAATTTCCCTTCCACACAGTTGAAGATATTTTTAAACGCAAAACAATTAGCGATGTGCCTTTTTAAACAACATTTTTTTACCGGTTATACGCTAAGTTTAGTGACATTGAGGCCGTAGATGGTGAAGAATGCTCGTAAAGAATGCTTATGGCCCCCATAATTACGGCTGCTGGAACAGCAACGCTGTTATGACTGCGGATATACATTGAGGGACATGCCTGCTAAGGTGAGTTCGAAAAACGCTACCATCCAACGTCTGGCTATTTGTCTAATAAAAAAATCACCATGTAAACATTCTTCCTGTTTCGTTCTTCTGTTGCTATGACAATAGAATAAATGTAGTCGACTCGAAAATTGTAACATAAAAGTAATAAACACAGGGGCGGACTTGGTAATAACTGTCGATTTATTGTCACTGTAAAGTGTGTGAGAATTAAAATAATATAAAAACATTATCATGTGTAAAGTAACAATCATTCACACGTTTTTCTAATAAACACAAAACCATTCGTCTTTGTTCGCCATTACGTCAACATGCATTTCGCAATTCACAATTACACATGGGATCATTAATGGGAACTGGAAAAAGATTTAGTTTATGAACAGATTAAAAATCTATTTCCCTTCTTAGGTATAATATTTTTTTTAAATATTACACAGTGAATTTTGTTTAAAAAAGATATTAAAATCGCACGGTTTGAAAATCGGCCGTTTTGATGTTCCCACACGCAGTTGATTTTTTTTAAATATATTTGTAACTTGTTTTCTTTGTAACTTCGGAGTCTTTAACCCTTTCGCGCCGGGTGCCTCATATATGAAACGGCATATATATGTTAATTTTATCGACATATTAGCTTGGTCTCTTTTCGAAACTTCTTAAAAACTGCTCTTTGTTGTAACGAAATCAGAACATCTTGCAATTTATTCATCGCCCTACTTTTATGTCTATTCCCGTTTCTTCGGTACCATTCCATAACCTCCTTTGTCCTTATTACATGTATTCTCGTCACGTGACTGGTAGGTTACCATTTTAAAGATTACCAATGATAGCTTTTAATCACTTGCGGTGGAAAGACGCGCCATGCACGTCAACACGTTTCTCTTACCGCAACACAGGCAACGTGTCTAACACGTCGTAAGAAAATTATTGCAGTAAGATTTTATTGCGTGAGCACGTCAACTTTTACTAAAATTGTTTATTTTTTGCACTATTTCCGCTCGCGTCTCATCATTTAAGTGCATCTGTTGATGCGTCTTTATGTTCTCTTCCGAAGCCTACCGAACCCCGGCTGACCGCGCACCGAAGTGATTGGCGCCCGACTGTTCTGGCAATCGCGCAGTCGTGAATTTCTTTGCTAGCCGCTAGTGGTTAAATAACAAATGATTATCGAGTTAAATAAACCCCGCACTACAGCGCAGTTCGCAAGCTACAGCTATAAATAGCCCGCGCGTCTTCCGCAAGCGAATAATAAAACGTTAAACTCGACGCCTTTGAAGCGTCGAACTTCGTATTATTACGATAAGTTCTGACCGCCCTTGCAGCGCAGTTGTTTAATGCTTGCGTTGTAATGCTGAGGTCTCGGGTACGATTCCGGATCCACGTGACGAGTGGGATGGCTATATATGGTGATTGGTTCGAACCCGCCTGACTAGCTAACAACTACGGCAATATGTTCGGGTAGTTATAAATGAGAGAGAGTATTCTGGGCACGCACGCCATAATATCTACGGCCTCATTGTCACTTAACATGAAGTGCCAATAGAGGTTAAGTGTGAACACTATGAGTTTCATTAAGATTATATTATTAAACAAACATAATTTGCATACTTTATTGATATAGTGAGATTAGTTTCACAAAACACAAAGTATGTTCGAACCCATGACCATAGTTTCACTGTGCTAACACGTTATCTCTGCGTCTAAGCTTAAGTACATTTTGGCAGTAACAAATTATTTGTCCTTGTTTATACAATATTATAAAGTTATGAAATTATTACAATGGGATTCCGTAGATAATGTTTTGTACGAAACAGAAAACGGGGCATTATGGATTTTGTTTAATTTTTTATCAGAAACCAAAGATGCATAACGTACAGTCTATATGATACTAATTAGAATGCCCACAAAACAAATTATGGCCCATCGTTTATTCAATTCCTCATAAGTACCCCCCCCCCTCTACACCCCGCCTTATATATATTTTTATACTTTGATAAAATTTTTAATCGTTAATATAACGCATTTTGTTTATATAAACAAGTTCATCTTTTTTCAACTCGTGTACCGGACACTTGATAATATAGTTTCTTTTTTTTTCAAACATTAATTCATACATTAAATTCAAACGACTAGTTTTATATGAGGGAAGTAGAAATTGATTTTATCGTTTTATTTCTACATACTATACATAAAATACATCCTAAAACGTAGACTTTTAAGCTTAAACCGTTTTAACCACCGAATAGCGGTTGGTAGTATCACGGGACACTGCCCATTAAACAAACATCTATATTCACAAGCAATGTCACTGATAATCCTAATTTCAGGGGATTTCTAGAAGCATATGAAACCGCCACCCATGTAATCATGGAATGGGAGTGGAAAACTAGAGGGCACAGATTCTTGGAACGCCAGTCGCTGAACGTCCCAGGAGACTTCTGAGCTTCTGGCACGAGCTGGATTGGCTAAACTAGACAAACTAAATCTTTTCACGCTTAAAGGTCCGCTAAGTGTCTAAATGCTGGGAAAAAAGACACCATCATCGTCATCTTCACTATGTATTTTGTTTTCATATATTCCCGATATGAACATATTTTGAATGATAATTTGTCATGTGACAATTTTTAATCGACGATATAACGAAAAAAAATTATTATGGTTTTTCATTCTATTTATGTTCATTATTTTAACATTGAGCTAACACTTGATCTGAAATTCACACGATGTTGAGTCGATGAGGCCGGAGCACAGCAACACTGTCATGGCTGGCTCCAGATTGATATTGAGCTAGTTGTGTGTCGGAAAGAACCCTACCACTAATTGCACTGCACTATTGGAGTGCCCGGGCGGTGGACGTGGTACGTTCATGTTACAATACAAGGGCCAAACGAGGGTGGTTAATATGAGTATACTAAACATACATACGAAAATAATTGAGAACCTTCCTAAATTTTCCTCGGTTAAAAAGGAACTTTTAGTGTGACGATGCTCGCTACGGAACCCTAAAAACATTTCGAGCCCGCGTCACTACCGCGCCAGACTTCACAGCGTTTGTCAACCGAAAACGTAATGAATCACCATCGAAATTACGTGCTAACTATTCTTTGTACGAATTGAAATCATTCTAGAAGATTTATGCGTACAAACGTAATAGAATGATTATTCTTTCACTATCTAATACTTGCTAACGTTTGAACATAATTTCACATGTTCACGTAAATCTCGATTGCACACCGTGTGTGGAAAGCTTATACGAAGATATGAGATTCTTAATTATATAAATCCACAGTTAAAATGAACGAGAGTCATCATCAGTCCGTGTCGGTCCACAGCTGGACTTCGGCCTTCCCCAATATGCAATCCAGTGCTTTCCCCATCCAGCCGCTTCCAGACATCATAACCAATTCGTCGGTCTACCTCTACTCTTACTAAGCGGTGGTCTTACTAAGCGTTGCACTTAATTATTAATAACCGTTAAGAGGAACTATCGCTCACTCTGTCTGTTTGTAAGGTAAACAAGTTTCAAATTAAACAAACAAAATTTTAAATTAAGATAAAAACTAGTTTCGATGTTGACTGCTTTCAAAAAGTATTGAACGAGTTAAGTAACAATGAGACCGAAAATTTTTTTTCACTCAGAATACTTTAGCTCTCAAGTGTAAGGCTGCCGAAACAAAGCAATGTTTTTATGGGATCCGCCACGATAGAATTAAATAATATGAATGATAAGAAAATACAACCCATTTTCCATCCGAACATTATTTTTCACAGTCAACGATTAAACTAAATACTATATAATTTAATTTGGTAGTTTTTGCATGATGCTTCAAGATATAGACAGACAGACAAACATAGTTTAAATAGTAGTAGTTTAGTCCCTTACGTCGGTCATATTGACCATTTCACTGGCCCGTAGTGACAGGCCCCGGTTGTGTAATGGTAATAACTTTATTCGCTACGACAGGGATCGCTCCCCGCTCTCGACTAACATTCAAGTGAAGAACGGTTTGTGTCTGTTCTATGTTGGGTTGTTATGTATATTTTAGTGTGAATTTAAAAAAAAAAACATTGTACACCGGTTTATGATAACCAATACTACAGGTGCTGCTCGGCTACCTATCTTGGGATCAGAATATTAGGAGTGAAAAATATCCCAGATATTTGTTATTACAGATGTAGTTACAAAAGAATATTCAGTGATTTATTACATTTATATGTGTATTTCTGTATAATAAGTCAATGTACGTATAAATCGGACAGCGTGAATTATTCGAGATCACTGCTACGTATATTCACTAAAACAAAAAATACCGACCACTAATATCTGATATTGTATTTTAGTAGTAGTATTTATGATTCAACAAAGTGGAAACTAGTAAATTAATTTATTGTTCTATTCAATCATGAACTTCCCTAAAGTTACGCTTGAAGGAATAAATTATATATATATCTATATATGTCGCTGGCTGAACCAGCAAATGTACCATGTTCTATATTATTATTATAATTATGCGCAACATATAAAACTAATAATGTCTCATGTATACAAATAATCGCCTATAAAAGTGATCACTTTATAGCTGTTATATTCGCATTGGGACATAAACTTATGCTTCGCCCTTCGTAACTTGAACAGCAACGAATTGCGATATATAGGAGTTTTTAGAAGAGTCAGTAAGCTTCCTCTAGTCCAGAGCAATCCAGCACCAAACACCAATATCTCCAATTACCATTAGGTAGGACCGCGGTCAGCCCTCTGAATTATTCCAATTTAAAACTCTATTTTAATCCTTGAATCATCAGCTAACTTCCATTGAAAATTTCATCCTATCCAATTGCTGCATAGAAATTTCAGAGATTACTAGGAACAACCGACAGACAGACAAAAATGATTTCAATTATATTTATTATATAGAATTCAAATTAACGTAGTAAAAATCTGTTAATTTGTAATTACAAGCACATTTCAGTTTCATTTATTTACAAAGAGAATAACACCTGTTTATATTTTAATGTAATTTATACTACAATATTAAATGCAGTCATCATGTGACTGTAAGGTCAGAACACTTAAAGGAAGTTTTGTGTACATTAAATATGGTCACTATATATTACTTAATCGACAGTGCTACATAATTTGAAAACGAATTTTCTCTCGTTAATTAAACTCACGATAGATAGGAATAGAAAAACCTAGTATTAGATTGATGCAATATCATTACTTTCTAATCCCCTAGGATTGTATTATTATTTCCATATTTTCATGGGAGTATTTCGATGACTGTTAAAACAAAGAAGTTACTAGAAAATCAAACCCTTCTGTTAATTATTACGCATGGACATACTTAGAGAGGGGCAAAAAAAAATACGCTTCGAACACAGACCTTGTTGTTTGATAAGAATAGTTTTCATTGATTCATAATTATTAACGAGTTTTATTATTATACCTTACATGATAATTATTTAATATTGACTGAACGTAATAATGAATTCATTAATTACAAAATGGCGGTCAAATTCGGTTTATTTGTATTGTAACGAAACAAGGTGACCTCGATTTGACCAACTGGTCCCGACGCTATCCACAAAGCATTAAACAGGAAGTGGAATCGTAAAAAACATCTTCCACAATTATCAAACATCCGATACAATTATTTAGGTCAAGTTTAATAATCATTATGAAATAGTAAACTTTTAAAACTATACGCGAAAAATGGCGGGAAATGTGTTATACTAAACGTGTTCAAGGAAAATATTTAAACGTATATTGTTTGCTCAACGCATTAATAAGCTATAAATTAATTAAAATTATTCTAATTTACTGATATTATTATTATTAATAGAACTTACCGCCATCCTGTAACTGCGAATCCAAATAAACGGCCCACAATAATATTGTTAAGCACTTTAATTATAGTTATTACAATTCTCTTGAATATCACTTAAATATTTTAATTAACAAAATATTTCACTAGATCAGTTAATACATAGTTTTTTATTGAATATTATTATCGAGTTCGAAAATTATTAACGTCTGTATGCAACACGCTCGGAGCGCTTGGAAATTCGAAATTCAATGAAGTGACGCGCCACGCTGTTTCTGAATGCCAGAATATATTGTATTTTTCCCTAAATCGTTTTAAAAAAAATTATAACATATGTTTATATTATATTATCTATCAGTACTATTATCATCATTTACATGATTTTACAAAAGCTAAATAGTTTAATTATTACAATAGATCGACAATGTGGCGTTCAAACGTGTTAAACAATAAGAAAAGATACATTTTAACAAATGCGGCAAAACTATTTGGCACTAATTAAGTATATTATTGAAAAATGTTTCTACAAATGTAGTTAGCACATGAAATTAAATTTAAAAGTAAATTCTTAGTAATTAAACTATCAAACTATTTCGGTGGTTATTTTAAATGTCCCGAAAAGTAATAAAATTTCTGTATAATGGCAACACTAATGTGACGCACCGTGTAGCGAGTAGAATGCGTCCAGGCGGCGACGTCACTAGAAACCGGTTGAGTTGTAGACACGTTTGACCACCGCAGCGTACAGCGCTTTATCTTTTTTTCTCGGGGTAAAGAATAACGTTTTAGATTAAATTTTGATCGATATGATGGAATACACTAAAATGTATGTTTATGGAGTAACGTTGTTAATATTCGGCACTACTTTTTAACGTTTGATAACAACTATTATCAACCCATGCTTATAATTCACAATAACACACACACAGACTTCAACATAAGCCGTAAGTAATTATAGACAGTAGAAGCCTTTACCAAGGGAACCTCCTTGCCTGTATCTGTACACAAAGCACATCGGACCTCGAATTTTTGTATTGCAAATTGTTGCTTCCTCACTTCTTTAAAGCATCGCACCGAATGTTGCGGTTGTCTGGGCGATGGTGATCACTTTTCATTACGTGAACTGCTGGCTTGTTTACTTACTCCTATAAAAAGTTAACCAATGGCCTTACGTATGTATGTCTAAATGCATTCTTCTGTCTATCACAAGGTGTACGACTATTTAACTCTGTGAAACATTTATTTCATAATTATAAAGGAAAATTATGGGCCAATGAAAAATCAACACAGATGTAATATAAAAAAAATAGCCATTAAGTTTTTTCCTCTACGACATGCGAGTAACTAAAATATTTTTCATTTACTGATACCTATGTAAGAGAAGCAATTTAATTTAAGCGAGTAAAATAGGATACTTATTTTTAAAGAAATAATTAGTTTCAAAAAAAGCACCATAGAAAAAAATCATAAATGAAAAACATTTTTAGTTTCCATTAGTAGCACTAAATAAAAGGATACAATCTATTGTAGAAAAGAAAACAATTTTTTTTTTGCGATTCTTTGTTCGTTTGTCTTTGCCCGACTATCACGAAAAATAACTATTAAGCGGCTTGTCATGACACTCGACGAGAAGATTACTTTTTTATGGAAAAACATTTTGAGTACTTTTTATTGAAAAAACGAAGAGATCCTGAGGGATTATAAGTAAAAATATTTTCCTTATACTGATTTCTCTCAAAACTAGTACAATATTAACATGGCTGTTTTGTGAATTCAATTGGAATTTCTATTTGTGAGAGAAAAACAAAATGATCATATGGGATTAAGTACACTGTGTTTAATTTAATGAATGACCACTAGTTTTGGCTTCCTTTGTGACTCAGTACTTCAGCGCTTGCTTTGTAACAAGTTTCCAACAAGAAGTACGATTTTGATGTATGATGTTCCGTTATTATTATATATATTCCAGGGTCACAAGGGCCAGAGGGTAAAGTATCATTTATAGGAATTCACCCAGAATACCAAAATAGTGTTTAATCATACAAACCGATGGCACAAACAAAACGTCTAACTGTTGGAAAGTGATGGCAATAATTCATAGACGAATAACTTTTCCTGTTAAGTGAATAAAACCGTTTGATTAATTTACGGGAAAACTGAATCATTGAACAGCAGAATGACATTGAGGGTGATAACTAGTCAGGCAGGTTCGAAAAAGCCTACCACCATTCAGACTCCACTACTCTTGTTGTCTGGGAATGTAACCCGGGACCTCCGCATTACAAGGCAAGTAAACCACAAGCCGCCAAGGACAGTTATCATTTACACATTTAGTAACAAAAGATGGGAAAACTTATGTCGGCTTGTAAAGGGTGTCTCAGTAAGAGTGCACTATTTAAAATTGGATTTTTTTTCTTATGCAAGTGACAACTCTGAAATTTGCTAGCTGTCACCTCTGTTTATCAAGATTATTAAAAATGGAGCAGATTTCGAAAGAACAACGCGTTATAATTGTAAAACTCATTGCAAAAATGGGGAAAGTTACGCTGAAACCGCTAGCGACCTTCGCAAAATTTTATATATAGTGCAGTTGTTGCGTTAGTCATAAAAGTAAGTCAAATTTTGTGCATCCGATACTTAATGGTGAAAGGTAATACTAAATAAAAATATTATGAAATAATTTCGTCTCATATTTAAAACATTAGACACGCCTAGTATTATGTTATTTTGAAGTTCTATATTAATCTACACTTATATTAATTTTGTTGTACATTAATCTTACACTTATATGTAAAAATCACACAAACTTCTTTTATATACAGTTTATATAAAGGATATTACGTTAAAATTATACGATTTAATTTTCATTGTAGTTATTTGTACAAATGTTTGGTCGTTATTTTTTTATTTAAATAAGATTAAATTCCGTTTTTCACTCTATAGGTACGAAAAAAAAACGTTCGAAAAGAACAAGAGGCAGAGTTAATGATCTTTCATTTTCTGCCAGTCGGCCACAAGAGCCTGGTCCAATGCCTTAATTAAACGAAACACCGGTTATTAAATCGAAATTTGTCAGTTTTATAAGCGTTGGAATTTGTGTTTCGAGATATACTTTGTTTTCATCTTTTTCAATAGCACCATAGTCAATAATAACTCATTATTTGATTAAATTTTCATCGACAGTACAAAATCTGAGAATTTAGTAACCGACTGATCAGTTACATGACGAAATTCTAAGGCTTTCAAATAAAAGAGTTTTTTTTCCTTTTAATATATATAATGTAAATGAAAAAAAACCCAAATCGGAAATTTTTGCACCTATTTTATTTTATGGGTCAGTTTAGAGTGCCTTTCGAAATGTCAATAAATTAATAACGAACACTTTAATAAATTCAATAACTTATAATAAATCGCGATAAATCTAATACATACATAAATATAAAATTCAAATTTCTTAACTATATATCAAAGAAGAGCGTAAACCGCCGGTCATGAAATTTGGATGGTGTATTTTCTGTGATATGTTGTATATGAGTAGATGTATACTAAGAAACGGTTTTTTAAATTCCACCCCTAAGCAAAGGGCAAAAGGAATGTTTATTTTTTATTGGTTATGGATCTAACACTTGGCCTTGTTTTCACCTGGTATTACGTGAGAATGACGCCGTAGACGGTGGAGCGTGTTCGCCTAGAATACTTCTGGCTCTCACAAATATGGCTGCCGAAACAGAAGTGCTCTTATGGCGGCAGAATGAGATTAAGGGTGATAGATATTCAGGCAGGTCTGAAAAACCCTACCACCGTCCAGACTCCACTACTTCTGTGGCCCGGGAATCGAACCCGTGAAGAACGCTACAAGGTAAACCGCTAATTCACTGCTTCACGGAGGCAGAAAAATGTGGTATAGGGCAGGTAAATCCAATGTAACAATATGTTAAATAAATCAATTATCACGCCGTGCGTTTCTTATAAATTTTTTGTCGATCATGCAAAACAAAAATAAGTCTTCAAATGTAAAGTACACATTTTGTTACAATGCATTATCTTATGAAGCCTAGATAATTAGTAATCTATGTTCAATCGCTGTAAAGCGTTAAATTAGCTTGATTTACTACTCGGAGGCGTGTGAGGGGCTTGTCGCCATGACGTAAGCGCAGGCAAGCAACCAAAGCGCATAGACCTATACAGAGCAATAACCTAACACGACATTTACAAAATTCAAACGGTTTTAACGAATTCATTACATTTCAAAGCTTTGTGAAAATGTTTAACATAAATTTGCATTTTAATTACTTACGGTACACTAGTAATAATAGAATTATATTTTAGTGATGATGATGATTATTATTATTACACTTATTTTATGAAATGATGGTTTATACAGCATTTAATACTTATTAACTGTTTTCGTTAGGTATTCCTTTAACCGCTTGTCTTGTAATGCGCAGCTTTCTAGTTCGATTCCGGATCTCTGTAATCTGACCGCCTAGTAGTGGAATCGGTAAAGCGGTAAGATTTTCTCCAATTTGCGTTACTTGTTAGCTACAGCCCTTATTGGCAATCTGCCGCCTGTATGGAACTTATATTTGTGGTTAGTTAAAATATGAGAAAAAAAAACCATGACCAGTAAAATTGTGCAATAATAAATGATTATAAATAAACAAGCACGAGTCACACAGTGAAGAGTTCCGTATAATAAACGCACACATTTCTTTTAAACGTATTTTTTGTAACAGCAATGGAGATACGCAGTCTGTGAAAATTTTAACTTACACATAAAGGTTCACGAATGAATGAATGAATATTTTATTGTACATAAAAAATAATTACATGTTAAGTCTATGAAATAAAATTGCACAAAGGCACGAGATGTGCCCGTTGACAGACGGACGGCGGAGGCGTATTAAGAGTTCCGTTGTCAATCTTCGGGTACGGTACCTTAATGAAGTCAAAGAAAATTAACTTCTTTTTTTATACCCTTAGTTATGGCATCTTTATTATAATTTTAGGCGTTCACTTACTATTTTTATTAGAGATGATAGCACAAAAAAAAACTACGACGTAAACTTTAATTTTATTTATTTTTATATAATCAATGATACAAATATTCAATTATTAACCAAAAATAAAATTTAAAACAAAATTAAGCGCATGCATAAAGGATTTAAATCATAAGTTTTGATCGCGTCATTAATAGTAGAGTCCTGCTACTGTTATACAGTCTATCATTGTAACCTTCGACAAATAAGTACATTTTTAAATAATGGCAACCGACGATTATGACTCCGATTCAAGTGTAGATAATTTTTATGAAAACACTAAATTTGTTAGCAAAATCCTTAGTAAATTTATTGGAAGACATAATAAAACAGTTAGAAATAATTTTGATGATATTATCGAATACCATAATACATCGATGAAAAACGTTAAAGTAGCATGGACTCCAATGATTAAAAATAAAACAATAAAAAGCCTTATATGTAACTAACCCACCGACTCACATTATGACAGAAAATAATAAAAATGAAAATATTTATTTACTTACGGTGTCTAAGCCTTGATTCACTTAGCTTCATCGCTTAGTTAAAAACGATTCATGAAGTTTAAATATTTAAAACAATTGATCAATAAAAGCAAATCTTTATCGGTTTTTAGTTTAATATACCGTCATTTATGATCGATTCAGCATAAAAAAAATATTGTTCATGTACTATCCGAGAGACATTTTCATAAATATATTTTACATATTTATTTTAATAATAATACTTAATCACGTAATAATGTTTAATCAAATTCGATATGCACTTACTACTATGACTAATCACTTACTTTGTTATTATTTATATATTTGTCTTTTAATATAATTTGAAAAGCTCTAATGACTTCGAGTAGCAATCATCATAGATTTCCTTATGTGTGGTGTTGCTAGCATTTCACTTGGTTGTGTATATAAGATAAATCATTGTCTAATTGATTTTCGGAGAGCTTACAGCAAATGTTTTTTCATTTTTTAAATGTTTTTTTAATTATTATTGACTATTGCTCTGAAGATTTTCGATGACTAAATCGGATAATTTTTCATTTGACGTATTCATTTTTGATGTGGATGGGTTATTAACACGCGTGATACTTGTTACTTGTGCGTCTACTGCAGTCGCTTTACTATATTTATGGTTATTTTGTAGTTTTGTTTATCATTTACTTCTCATGTACTCCGCTATTTAATTGTGACAATATCAGTTCGACCGTAACATATGGGCGACATGGTTCGTAATACAACACATTATTATGCGATTTCTCAGTTTTGTAATGATGTAATGATTTTTTATGTTTCGAACCGTTCAAGTGTTCCACAATATTTGATGGATAGTTCGGAACGGTTTTTTGGCAAATCTTGCAAAAACTCTGGGCTCCATTAGGCATTATCACCTCCATTATGGGGTAAACTTTATGTTGGATGGAAGCGTTCGCGTTTTTATTTGGTTCTTCACACTCTCGAGTAGAAATCTCAGCGTTATTTTTTTTTATTTGTTTCGTTTCAGCAGCTACTAACGCCGATGCAATGCCTATACTTTTATCATCATTAGCTTCTTTCACGTTATCAAGAGGCACTTGCACGACTATTGGTGGTCTTTTAATCGCTTTCTGTTTTTTATCAGTTTCATTTATCTCAACTGTTTTGAGAACATTTGAATCGTTATTAGCAGATGTACTTTCGTTTCTTTTACCATTACACTTTTCTAAGACTCTGTTATCGTTAGCTCTGGATATATTTTTCTTATGTTTCGCGCCATTTTCATGTATGAACATGTTGTGTGAGCCATTTGGTACTGTCACATTACATATTTTACAAAAGTTTAAATTTGCATTCACAGTTTCTCTTGTTTGACAACCGTTTTGCACATCTGAACACTTATTATCGACAGGTATTGCTTCTGAAACTTGCAAATTATCATTTTCAGTTAAAAATTGTTTTGCTCGGGCCACGTGCTTTACGCTGTAGATGTGAGCGATTTCGCTAGCCTTTTCTACCAGTATTCCACACAAATCGCAGAAAATTTCCTTGTCGTTAATAATGTACATATCGTTTTTAACCAGCATAGTTTTACATCGGTCGATGTGTTTAGTCTCCAGTACGTGCTTTTCAACCTCTTGTAAGGGCAGTAGCGTGAAGCAGACGTCGCAAATGTAATAACCAGATTGCGACGCCTGTTTGATGAAATGGTGCTTTTTCACCACTTGGCTATCTGCTTTATGACAGTTTGCATGATGTTGATCACTGTGAACGTATACAACTTTGCACATCTTACACCAAGCTTTGCCATTGGGTTTTATGCCTGTATCTGCTACATCATTTTTTGTGGAGTTAACAGTTAAAATTTTTTGATCGACTTTTTTGAACTTTACTTTGTCATGTAAATCCTCCTTTTTGTGCACCTCCGTCATCAGTGTATGGCTGGCTTCAAAGTCCTCTTCGGATAGAGAAACGAATTTGTTTAACTGCTCGTTGTGATGCGCGTTACAAATAGTGTGTATAAGATAGCTTTCGATCATTTCGTTACACAGAATACAGTGACTTTTCGGATGATCCAGCTAAAATACAAAGTGAATTAAAAAAGCGAATTATTATATACAAACAGTTTACCCGTTGTTGTTACGGATAAATATAAACGTAAGTAGAGATAGTTCTGATTTGGTCATTTCGAAAATATTACGAAAAATGAAGATCGTTAGATTAGTGTTTTAAAACACGAGATTAAGGAATTGCGATCTAAGGAACGTATCAGATCCCCTTACTAATGGTTCTGATTACGTCTAATGAGGTAAGAATAAGCCACCTGTCAAAAGCTAGTTGTGTTGCAGCAGTTAGACTGTTTATGTATATAGTATTGGTATATCTGATGACACTAGACTAAACTATAACTTACATCTCTGATACAATGTTTATCTTTTATAGGCAAAACGACAATTTTCAAATGCTTTTCAGATAATATATGATACTCTCTATTTTTAAACACCTTCCCACAGAGCTTGCACAGGTATTGGCGTTTGGAAATCTTTTCTATACCGTGAAAATGATTCTGTTCCACTTTAATTTCGATGCCATTTCTCAACGCGATCTGGTAATGTTCATCATCAATAGATGCCAGATTATGACTGGACGACGTTTTAGTATTTAATATTTTAACGTAATCGGCCGAATTGAACTCTAAGTGAGACATAACAGTTATTTCTTTGTTATTCCCGTCGCTTTGTAATTTTGAATTACCCACGCTTGAATCTCGACTGAGCTTACTGGGTTCTATATTTAAATCGTTCACTGGATTGTCAACGGCTTTATCGGCTGTCTCATTCTTTCCGTCAAATAGATCGTTGAAGTCGTCATGTTCGTCAGTGTAGAGTTTTAAAAGCTTTTCAAACATTGCATCTTTTCCAACAGCATTTTTGTGATTCGCAGACTTTAAGTGGCGCGTTTTCTTAAAGATCGGTACAACACAAACGCAGACATTGCAAAAATATAGCGAAATGTCTGTTTTTGGTTTTCGAAACGTATGTTTCATACTCCTAGTTAATCTGTTAGTTGCCGTTTCAATTATCTTTAAGAACATTTTGTGTTTCGAACTATCATTATGCTCCTGTATGTAAGACTGAGGCACTTCCAAATTACATATGTAACATGTATAAGTATCTAATTTAACACAACTCTCGACTGCGGAAGTGTCTGTAATATATAAAAGAAAAATAAATAAAAAAAAAAACATTTGCAACAAAAACGAAAACGGTGGGTAAAGGATGGGGACGGTGCGAAAAATATAAATAAATAGAAACCATTTAAAGAAAAGTCTATTACATGAATACATTTATTACGTAAAGCTTACAACATTCATTTCGGGCTTCAGTGTTAAATTTTAACCCTGGATATTTCACAATTAAAAAAGTTCCATATTTTGAATTTCTTCAAGACGTTTTGTAACCATATTGTTATTATATGAAAAAAAATTTAATAAAAATATGTGCTGACACATTGACATATTATATTCAACATATTAGTAGAATTACAATTTCATAGAATTTATGAGAGGATCCTTTACTCGAGGCAAGATTTAATGTGTTTATGTTTCATAATGTGCTCTGTAGCTTCGGAAATCGGGAAACGTTCCTGGCAGTGTCGGCAATAACATCGCCCGTCCTTGGTCACTATGCCATTCCTTCTAATGACGTTTCTCTTGTTTCTATTTAGGAGGCCGCTGCTTTGCTCCTCTCTGTACGCACGTGAACTTCTCCGTCGGAAAGCCTTCTCGATCATCTTCAACTTGTTGTTTATAAACTTTTCGTCTTTGTTCGAATTCTTGAGAATTTTGCGCATCACATCCAAATAATTGTCTAAACTGCTATACCGATCGCCGACGTCGTCAGATAACTTTAAAGTGACTAACATTAGGTGGATCTCATCTTTAACATGATAATACAAATCATCCGGCCAAAAATCTTCCACGCACAGTAGACAACGGAATTTGTTGTCTGCCGATACTATTTCGTTTCTGTTAAAAAATAATATCCTTTCATGACAATGTTCTGCAGATTTCGCATGTTCCTCCATGCTGGATTCATTTCTTGGTATTTCCACGTCACAGATAATACATAGCAATTTATCCGACATATCGTCCCCAGGTATTACATAGCGATTTGCGTTTACTTTTTTGTAACGATGTGATGATTCTTCAATTATATTATCAACGTTTGCAGTAAAATTTGATTCTGTCTTCTCTTTATTTTCGTCATCTCTTTGTTCTAAACCTTCTGAAAGTTTAGTGTCGCTGGCTGGATCTACGTTCGTCTGGGCTCCCGCATATTTCGATAATTCAGATCTATTGTTCATCAAATTCCGCTTATGCGTTTTAGATTCTATGTGCGAGAATTGATTTCCGTAGATTAATTCCTCACCACATATCTGGCAATATAGCATATCATCTATTTCCTTTAATTTATTATCCTGAAATATCTGGTGCACATTGTTGTTATGCTTCAATCCGTTTATATGTTCTTTAATACTTCGTTTATTATTTGGTACAACGCTTTTGCATATTCCACAAAACATTTTTTTTTCATTAGATGTTGGATGTATTACAAATTTATCGTGTTTTTTATGGGGTTTATAGTCTCGTTTTTTCGTTTCGACACATTTACTTATTATTTTATCATTTTGTGATGCAACGTCAATTATTGATGATGCTGTGTCTTTACCTATGACCCCATCGACGTCTTCGTCTTCATTAGCACGAATCGTAGGATCACAGGCCACTGTAGATATACATTCTACCTCTTCCGTCTGAAGTGGCATCTGGGTTTCCATATTATGACCGCTTAAACCTCCACATTTTTTAAGTTCACCGTGAACAAATTCCATATTATGAATTTTATCGACCTTGACGCTTTTATCTCTTTCAATAAAATCAAATTTTTGTAACGCTTCGTGACCAACTTTGGGAATTAAGTCTACTACGTCTACATCTTTACATCCATCTCCATCCAGTCTATGTTGATTGTCCATTTTCATTATATCTTCCTGTTCATTCGTTTTGCTGGATTCGTCATCTAAAATTAGATTCTGTGTAATGGTCTCTGTAGGGCATGGTGGTGACATTTCAGGATTTTGTAACTTGGCCTCGATAGCTAATGCTTGATCCTCGCCTCTTAATTTTTGAACCATTAATTTATGCGTTTTGCTGCTGGCGTGATAAATTTCATTTCCTTTCGCCATGTACATTTCACAAGAATTGCAAAACATTTCTTCAATTTTGCCATTTTCCTTATTCATTTCTGATATGTCATTATTATTTAGGAAAGCGTGGTACTGAGACGCATGTACCGGGTCAGCAAGGTGATGCTGAGTCTCTTCTAAAAGAAGTGATGTTTTACATACTTCACAAGTGTAAAAATCTTTGTCGGGCGATTTCTTCATGACGTAATTGACACCTTGATTTTCATTAGTTTTATGCTTCTCACCGCGCGCGTGTGCTTGTAGACCGTTCACGTGTGTAACAACTTTGCAGACATCGCAACACGCTTGTGTCGAATGCGGATATTTGTTTTCATCAGATTGTAACTCTGACTCTTTCTCATTCAACTTCGTTACACCTTTACTCTCCTTAACCTCCTCAAGAACAGTCGCGTCGAACTGTTCCTCTCCGTATTGTTCACAATTTTCAATGTCTTCTTTGAAATTCAACATTGATTTTTGTAATTGCTCTTTATGGAACTCATTATAAATGTGTTGATCATCAATATCTAATAATTCGTTGCATAAAACGCAATGTCGTTTAGTTGAATCCAACTGGAACAATTATACTTCAATTTATTAAAAACGTATAAAATAAAACATTTAAATCCTTTTTTGTGTGTAAGGAATGTGTACAAAAGTCTATAGAAGATTTTAATACAACGAAATTTAAAATTTACAAAATATATTTCGACTTACTTTAGTAGTCTCGGACGAAGAATTGAAAGTAAATTATGAAGCATCACAATAACTTAACATCATCATCTAACAATACTTACATCACGAATACAGTGTTTGTCTTTTATATACAATAATATTCTTTCAACGTGTTTCGGACATGTTATATGTCTGTGTTTTCTTTTAAAGGTATCCGAACAAAGTTTGCATTGGTACCGATGTTTGTTCAGTTTGTCGATGCCATGAAAGTTATCGAAATCCACTTTTAGGATGCAGTCACCTTCTATTTGAATCACGTAATGACCTTCATCTATAGTTTTTACCACATAAGCGGGCTTTACATCCATGTTGTAACTTTTATCGGAATCTAGAGAATGTGTTTCTTCATCCTGTGTAAGCGCAGATTCTTTTCTGTTTTCATCATCCCATACATCGCTCCAGTTATCATCTTCTATATCATAATGTGGCCCATATTCATCCAAACTTGCATTACCTTCGTTCTCATCTGAATTCGACATGAATTCTTCGTAATTTGATTCAGCGTCGTCATTGACATAAACATTTATGAGATTTTCTAATATTTTATCTTTTTTAAGGTTTGCCTTGTGAAATTCTGACAGAAGGTGAACGGATTTATCGTGAACGTGCATAACGGCGACACAGGTTTCGCAAAAGTACAACGAACGTTTGGTCGTTGTTACGGAATATTTGTAGCTCATGTCCAACTTCACTCGTTTTACGGCCGTGTTAGCAATTGTCAAATACATCTTGTGTTTATTACTATTTATGTGATCGCCCATAAAAAGCTGGGGCACTTTCAAATTGCATATGAAACAGTTATACGTTTTGAGTTCGATACTGTCGTCGTCGGTAGTTGCCTCTGTAACGAAACAATGTAACGGTATCGGCGAAAACCCTGGTCAAGCTAATTGATTGAACAACGGCTGTAAAGGACACGGCTTTTACTTGAAAACAGATTTGCTCTGCCAAATGCAGTAGGTATGTTCGCCCTTAATTTTCCCATTTAACACAAACCGATGCGTATAATAAGATCAAAAAATGCCAAATAAAACAAACGAAAGGTAGAAAGGATAGAAATATTTAATATTTTAAAGTAGATTGGTCTATTGACAATGACGTTGCAAATTCTGTAAACGATAGAAGAAATAACTCTATTCTCAAAGAAAGAAGAATAATAGTTATTGCATTCTTATGATTAAATATAGAAAAAAGTTTATGTATCTATGCACTAGGTTTGTAAAGGGATATTCTTTTTGTCAACCTACGACAATAGAGTGGTTCTGTATACCACTCTATACCAGACGTGTCTTCTTTTCTATTCCTGACAAAGCAAAACTGTTTACTGAATTGTTCGAATTTAAATATTCTTTTTTCTTTGGAAGGTAGACCTCGAGTTCATTTCATAGAAATTGATAAAAAATAAATAAAAGAAAAATGGAGATGAGGAGGGAATAGAAAACAGACCGTTGTTGGTGAAACGTACTTGCCGAGAATACTTTAGCTCTCGCATATATGATTGCTGGAACACAGCAATACTATTATGGCGCAGGCTGACATTTACGATATTAACTAGCCAGGCTACATGAAAAGAAAGCCTATCACTATCCAGATTCCATAATTCCTGTGGCCCCGGAATCGAACCAAGGAGCCAGTTACAAGGCAACTGGTAAACCATTGCGGCGCGGAGTCTCTTGACAAACGTTTAGGTTAGTACGACGATGATTCGTCAACTACATTATGTAAGCTGTCTCTTATTCCATGTGACATCCTATTGTGAACACAGTCCGTGCATTTGGCGTATTTCATTATAAAAAGACATATGTTACCATGATCATATATGCCGTGTGCACCCATTGCTAATATTAATAGTCTATAAGAGACAATAAACGCCGAGATCGCAACGGATTAAAAAAGCGAGTTAATCAAGGGTGCCATATTTGTTCATCGTAAGTGTAATAAGAGAACATCTGCGTTATTCGAATAGTATAGTATAAAATTAAATGTAAATAAAATATAATAAATTAAAAAAAGACGTTAACGACCCTGGTAACACGATAAATAATATAATGACTAGTGTAGTTCACAAGAAAAACTATAATACCATCAATATGCTGAAATAACAAGTTAAAGATGGTAAAAATATTTAAATAGTGCCACAATGAGCCTGTTAATTTGAAACAGTATGTCTAGTTGTTATCAAAAACATTTTATTTTTAATTAAATAATATTACAAAGCATGCTGCGCCTTCAGCCGATATTTCAGCGCTCTAAATAAAAACAGGAAGAAAATATATGCTCCCTAACAGTGGCAGTACTTCCATATAAGCACGAAAGCCCAGCATATGCCATTTAAGCAATATAGTGCGCTGATATTAATAAATCACAGTTGCTTCAAAGTTTAAACAAGATCATAAATATAAAAAAAAAATTATATTGAAATAAAAAGGAAAGAAAATAAATAAATTTTCTGTAGTAATCTTTAAAAACTTATAATACACCTAATGAAAAATAATAAATAATTTAACCATACCTTTTATTTTGTTAGAATCTGAGTTATTAGCATAATTTTGAAAATCTATTAGATAATAACACTTTTCATTTCTTAAACGCAAGTTATCTTTGCTCCATATTGGTTTGTAGTCTTCCAAATAATTTGGTAAGACATTGTCAAAAGACCACAGTGACAACTCTACAGCATCAAGGGGAATGATGTACATCCCTTTATTATTATAATAATAATCCATAATGAAAATAAAAATCTTCAATGGTCCGTAAACTTCGTTCTGTAAACAAATATAATTATTATTTAATTAAAGTAAAAATAACTCATTAAGATAGTTCAACATGCTAATCAAAATCTAATGTTTTACATTTTAATATTCTTAAAAAATATTTATTGCCAAATTAACCCATTCAAGACATTTAATATTAAATAATCACCCTTAGGGTATGTACCAATTTTCTATTCCATTGACTCGGGGAATAGTTTTCTTGAAATTTTAACCCCCTCACCCCACAGGTGGAATTTCAAGACCTTTTTTCAATGGATACCAATGCATCATTAAGAACACACCCTCCAAATTTCATGTCTCTAGGATCAGAGGTCTAAGCTGTGAGTTGATATATAGATCAGTCAATCAGGATTGAATTTTATATGTATAGATTATACTTATTCTTTTGAAATTTTAATTCTGTTATAAACAAAACATTGTAAACATATTCTAAAATTTACAAATATTTCATAAATATTAGAATACAATTTTTTACTTTGCTTAATATGTTTTCCCTAAAGAGATGAAAAGCAATATGATTAAAACAATCATAACTATATAACATTTTAATATTTATTTATGTAAAGGCTTTAATGTGCATAAGGCAGACATTTCTAATGGCATTCTCTGCCATTCTATGTTAGGGTTGAACACTGCCTTTGCTTTTTTTCAATCAGAAGTGTTTTATTTGTGTATTTACATTATGAAAACAATAACAATAAAATATGCTTATACAAGAGGTATATGTTTGAAACTACTGAAATTACCCTGGTAAGTTACTGTACTATATGCACATTTCTGCCATCAATATGTATTATTATTGTGAGGGTAAACATTAAAAATATGAAATGTTGAGATAACATGTTGAATAAAAAGTTTAGATTGCAAAAATGAAGGAATGGAATCATATCAATCACAAACTATACAAGTTTAGTAATAAAGAGGATTTGTAAAGTACTATTGAAGGAAACAAGTGTTTACTGTTAACAGGGAATGAAATTACAGTAATGCTGGCTTCCATAACTGTATTATCAAGCAGTACACTACTGCACCACTGAAGAAAAAATTCAGAAATGAACTCTGTAATGATATTCAACTAATGGTTTCTGGAATAAAATATTCCACCAACAAAAAAAAACTTTTTATCACAATAACTTCATTGGCTACGACATACTTCAATATACAACACAGATTGGAGGAGAGGATAATATTAATAGTAATTTTTTATAACTAAAAATATTACAAGTTAACTTTGTACCTCATGTGACTCATCAATATCTGGCTCCTAAAGATTGCAAACTATTTAAAATACTGTTAAAAATGTATTGAATTTTCATTATTGATATAGTTAATAGTTAATATAGTAGTGAAATGTTAAGCCCTGGAGCAGATTATTGAAATATATACCAAGTTAAAATATCACTTATGGAATAATATTCGAAATTCAACGCAAAACGAAAAGCGTTGAACGTGTTAATAATGGCTTCAATTACTTTATAGATATGTTACATACCTTAGGTAGCAATTTTCTTTTATAGCTTAAATCCAACGGAATCATTAAATTTTACAATATCTGTTATGCATAGTCATCACAAAATATTATATCTTTTACGAACAAATTGAAATCAAGTAATAATGAATCAGGTAAAAAAATAATTAAAACTTTTTACAAAACTTACTTGTAACAGACCAAAACCGCCTATTTCACTCGAATCTAATATAATTGCGAGTACCTACCAGCCATTTTACAGGTATTATTGTCTGACATCTAGCTACGAAAAATCGATAACAAGTACTTATCTCATTAATCATATGAATAAGGGTGTAGCATGATGTATAAGCGTTATGCAAATTATATTTTTTTTCTATCAGTTAATAAAATAATAACAACACATAGTTTTTGATAATAAATTTAGATGCGAAGGTACACCCCCTAATAATAGTATTGCCAAGAGTTAACTATATTGAAGTCATAAAAAAGTAACTTAATTTTTTTTTACTATCAAAATCTCTAGTCTTATAAAAACGATAATGAAAATAAAAAGTGGGACTGAAAAGAATTCCTACATTAATATATTTTTATATATAATAGGACTATTAGTAATTAAATTCAAAATTAGATTTTAATTTGTATAATAAAATATTGTGTATAATTGTGTAATAAAATAAATAACAAAAACAATGTTACATAGTCGATCCTGAACATTAAATATTTGTTGAAAACTAACTGAAATACATTTTTATAACTCAATACATGTAAAAACAATTTTTGAATCTTTGTGTCTGTCTGTCTGTCTGTTTTTACTTTGACGTCAATCCCGAAAAAACTCCTAAACGGATTTTCATTATATTTGGCAAGTAGGTAACTTATTTTTAAATAATTTTATTCATACTTGATAATCACAAAAGTAATAAAATATTGTAATGACTAACTTTAAATTTTAATTACTTGTCTTAAAAAAAAGTCATTACCATGAGACTGTTCAGTATTTAATTTAACAAATGACAACTAGATGGCCATGTCGCACAAGTTTTAATTTACGATTTTTTGGACGGAATACAATAACAAATTCCTGTGAAATCAGGAATGGCTCAGAACTTAACAAATTAAATTCAGCTAAAAGATATTTTTATATCCATTGGCTGTAAACTTTTACTCTTATTGGTACTAAGTTCGTTATGACAGCTAGTTTTCAAAATAAATTTGTAAAAACTTTAAAAAAGAACTGTATCTGTAAGAAATCACTAAAAAAAATGTACTTTAATAGAGGCTCTATAGATTTCGATCTTTGTCTGCCTCAAATGAGACAAATTGTACTATATATGCCCACAGAGTAAGTAATGCTATTCTAAGATTTTTGGTTAATATTTCTTTTCTTGAAACCATTTTCAATCCACTTGGATTTAAATATATAATATAAGACAAATGTGAAAATAAGTTTTAATTCAAATAAGAATGATGGCATGATTAAAAGTACACGTTCTTAATTTAAGTATAAAGCAGTGTATTTCTAGACTACTTCAATAAATAAGAATTGAGTGCTTCTGTCAGTAATTAAATGGATATGTTTTTTAAAGATATTTGCTTAACTTGCCTAAGTAATGACAGGATTTTGTATCCGTTATGTACTATAACATCTGCGTTACATGATTTAGGAGTATTTTTGAAGGTAAATTTTCTACGAGGTTCAATCCTGTAATACTTATACTTTAATAATAACTAAATCAACAATTTATTAAAATTATTAAGTTTAAAAACAACAATTGCTACAATAATTTAATTTTGTACTTAATTTTATTATGTCTTCATCGACATTAAGATGAGCTGATAATCTTTAAAACAATCTATTTGTTTTTGTATTAAAATTTAAATTGTTCATCTCCATTTGTACAAAAAATCTTAATCTATCAAGTTATGTACAATATGTCAGTCATAAATGCGTTAAATGTATTTTAGGTGAGTGGTCAAAGATGGGGCTTAATAAAATGTAAATATGATTTATGAATTATCAGCAATGTTAACAACTAATTATGTTGTATTACAACCATTCATCTCTGTCCTGGTAAATTATCTTGAATAAGTCTTATACAACACTGTTTATTGTGTAAAGTATCAAATTATTATACGGTAAACATGTTGCACATGTAGCATCATTTCTTTGCAAATAAAAATGTGAGGCATTGGGAGTTTGAATGAGTTACTATCAATAATAAGTCGTCATTTTTTTTTTATAACATTATTCATATTAATATTTCTGTTTTTTTTTTTTGGTATTTTTAGGGAGATATAACTAGCGGAGTCTGTTGGGAATGCAAAGCTGTTTTGTTCAAGATTATGAGATTTAAACTGCAAGTTTTGAAAGCCCAAAATGCTTTGATGAAAATTGCTAAGGTATTATTATATTCATTAATAATTTGTTGAAAATGATTTAAGGATTACACCACCAAATCCTCTTTATAAGTAATAAGTAAATAAAAAAAATAGTCTCAATAATACAACTTGATTAAATATCAGTTAGGATTTCTCATAAATACACTTTGGCAATGAGGAATTATGCATCAAAATTTAACATTATTGTTTACACAATAAGATTTATAATAATTAAGTTAACCTTGTTAATAAATTGTGACAATCCAGGGTCGTTATGTGGAAAACTTAAATCTGGACTAGTAATATGAAACCATTACTCAATATCCATTATGATGTCCTGTCATGGAATGTTGTCTACATTTGGATTCTAATAGTATCCTAAATTGATAATTATTCTACACAAATTATTTGGCTATCTTTTTTATATTTGTGGTAATAATGAGTTTGGTCAGTTTTATTTAGGTATTGAATTAAATAAAAGAGAAGCCCTACGTTGGCCTGGTGAACTCATAACATCTCCTGAGGATTTCACGTGTAGTGACGAACCTCATTGTGATTGTTTCAGTCATAGTATTTGCGATTAAAGAAAGCGGAAACTAGATAATTCATTTTTGTTTTATTTAGTTATGGAGTACTGTAAAGTAACACTTGAATCAATGTCTCTAAAATCTTTACATATAGAAAAAGAAATATTATCCAAACAATTTATATGTATTTAAATTTATTTATATATTAACTGTGACATTGTGTATTATTTAATGTCTTCAATGATAATTTATTAATTTGTCTTACAGCAGCAGGATTTGAGAAGTTTAAGCGGATTAAAAGTTCATAATAAGTACACATATGATTTAGAAATACAGTACAGCGATCCATTGATAAATTTGGCTCCTGAAAATGTAGGTCTAAAAAAAGAGGAAGAAGTACAAGATAATTTTGTTGATGAACAAATATCCAATTCAGATATTAAAATAGATGATAGTACATCAACAGATAGTCTTCAATTACAGAACAAAGACATTGTCAAGAACACAAAGTTGAATATGGAAAAGATTAAAACAGAAAGAATTAGAACAAGTTTAATAAAGAAACAGAAGCATCATCTAAAGAAAAGAATTGAATTCAACAAAATGAACGATGGAGTGGCAGATAAGTACATAACCGTGGTTTTCACAGAGGAGGAGATGTTAAGGAACAGGGAGGATAAGAGGAATCAGCCCAACTTCAAAAAGATTCCATATAAATGTGAAACATGCGTTCTCGGGTTCACTAGGAAGGAAACATACAATTTACACATGGAAAAGAAACATGACACGGTGAGCTATTTGTTTTTATTCTATTTCTCAATAAAAAATGATGTGAAATTGATTCAGGACTTAGCATGTGCTCAGCAGACTGTAGGCTATTTTACATGGCTGATTGACTGACTAATACACCAATACTAACTACTAATACACCTGTCTGACTGATTTATATATCAACTCACAGCCTAGACCATTAGACCTAGAAACATGAAAATTGGAGGATGTGTTCTTTGTGATCAGTTCTAGGTATCCACTAAGAAATAATTTTTTAAAATTTGACACTAAGCGTATTTAACTTACGGACATGGAAAAGCTAAGGACACTTTGTATGACCAAAGTAATGTTGTACAACTTGATATTAACTATGAGATCCATATTTTAATAATGTATTATCCTTAAATACTATTTCAAAGCGTTTACCGTTACAGAGATTCTAGGTATTGTGAGATTAATGTGACCCGGCGGTGGATCACGCCAGCGTCAACTTGTTAATGGAGAGTAAGGGGGTGGAAATTACAATTTATCTTTCTGTTACATATATTCCACATATCAGTCTATGGACTCGAAAATACAACTCTTTAGGGGGTGGGGGGATTTAAAACTAACTAACCCGAATTTGTAACTAAAGTACTTTTTTTGTAGTTATAGAAGATAAAATAGTTTTTATTTTTCGATTTTTGTCTGTCTCTCTTTCTGACCGACAATCATGAAAAAACGACTAAACGGATTTTTGCGAAACTTAGAAAGTAGGTACTAAACTTGTTTTATGGATTAATATTTAATGTCAATTTTGTTCCAGAAGAACATTTCCATGGAGTTGAGAATATTGTGTTAATTTTTTTCTTCCTTATTCTTCTGAGTTAGTTGTCAGCGTTCTTTTTTATCTTCAATAAGTTTTCTTTATCTGTTCTAATCGTTTATACTTCCTCTCATCTCCCTCTCTACTGCCAGCCTTTTGGCTGTACATGTCTTCAATATATATTTTTTACATTTTCTCTAGTCAATTAACTTTTGTAATTACTTTAATAATTATAATTTTGTAAAATCAGCTTCCCTCGCATCAGTCTCATCAACATTACTATAACTAAATTATGATCGAATTAAAAATCTTTAAGAAGCAATAGTTTATTTTTATGTTTAGTTTAAGAAATGCCCGCTAGATGATAGGCTACGGCAAAACTTTCATAACATAATGCAATGAGAAATACCTGGGAAATTACATGTGGTTCAGCACTTAAAAAATTGAGTTCTGCAAAAAAGGTAGCATTACATTCATTCGCTATAAGTAGGTACGAAGTTTGCAGGGTCAGGTATTATTAAATAAAATATTATATTAACACATCGACTGTTAACAAAAAATATATTCTCTCATCTTGTTGCGTTCTTCTGGATAAACTCCTCATCGCACAGGTTTTTTCTTTTTTTTTTCAATTAAAAATGTAAATGTATATGAGTTAAAGAACTGAATAATCGTCTGAAAGTTTGTCTCTCAATATGCATCAGCTACAAAAGTAAGAATAAAGGGCTAAATGTGTAAACGGAGACGATGAAAAACCTAAAAATCGGGTACCGGTCGATAAATTGTTAAATAAAATATTACCATGCTCTAAGAAGCGAGCGCGTGAAGGAGGTTAGTGTGTAATGTTATCAGAGCATAGGCATACATGATGCTTCCGTAGCGCAATGGTTTATTCCCTTGCCATTTAACAGCCTTTCCATTCGATTCCTCAGCCACAGGAGTCTGGTTCATGGTAGGGTTCATCGAACACACCTGGCCTGCTACCACCTTTATTGTCAATCTACCACTATAACAACGTTGTGGCAGTCATACATGTGCGAGCCGTATGTATTGAGTAAACACGTTTTTACCATATACAGCCTCATTATCACTGTTAGGTGATATCGAGGTTATGATCATTTCGGGACCGTTAAAAAAATAACTTTGTTATTTTCAGAACATAGGAACGTACATATGCGACGTGTGCCAGTCGCGCTTCTGCTCTGCCAAGTCTATGGAGAGGCACCGGAGCAAGCACTATGTCGTTTACCGTTGTAAGCTCTGCGAATACGAGAGCTTTCAGCTGTGGTCTGCTGAGAGCCACTGTCGTATCAAGCACAGCGAGGACACGAATGGAAGGATACATTGCCCACAGTGCTCCGTTGTTGTTAGGTAAGTAACGTCAATTTTTTTTTTATCAATTATGAGCAGTTGCGTACAACCGTGTCATGAAAAAGAGCCAGATATAGATAGTACGCAACTGAAATTTCATTCAAAAAGCCATTTTTTTAAATACGCTTTGCTTTAGTAAGAGATATTTTTAGGAAAAATAAGTAGGATTGAAAGTATATTCTCGAACTTGCCTCTGCCAAATAAGTCATAGTTTTACTAACAGTTAATTAAATTATACTTGGTGTCACTTGGCTCTTACAATGCGAGATAAATTTTACTAAGTGTACCGCAGAAGAACCACTGCTACTGGTATAACTCGACCTAGATTTCACCAGACGCTAACACGTTTCCTGCCAGACCGTTCTTGAATATTTTCCCTTGCGATGTACAATACAATTTGACAATCCTTAAATTGGCAATAAACAATTTAATAAATTTTGATTTGGATTAAAGTTGCATTTAATTATTTTAAGCTTAAAGATATTATTTTAAATAACACGTGGTAAAAACGTTCCATAGGTAATTCCAGCGTGAGGCGTATATACCACATGTGGCAGGGAACGTGTTAAGTAACATCAAGATAGTGAAGTGTCCGCTCAATAGTTCTGGCTCTCATATATATGACTGCGGGAACACAGCAATGCTGTTATGGCGGCAGATTGACATTGAGAGTGGTTGGCCAGGCCGGTTTGAGGTACCCTTCCACCATCCGGTTTATAATATCCGAACTCTAAGACATAACCTCAAATTTGTTACACGATTATTTGCAATGGCTTACCGCCTGCCGTCTGACGCGGAGGTCCCAGTTTCGATTGTCAGACCACAGGAGTTAGAAAAGTTAGGTGGCAGTCGGTAAACCACTACGACAGAGACAGACAAAATGTATCGTCAATAACTTTTTTAGATTTAATAAAAAAGCAGCAAAGTTTTGTTAAAATTTATTATGTAATGAATCCGTCACTGCTGATTGCGAGAGAATAATACAGAAATCAAATCATATAAGTAATTTTTTTTAATTAACCTAAGTCTGATGAAATGAAAAGGATTTGGTTTAAATGAGATAAATATATAATTTACAACGTAATAAACTTGGTTTCTTTTTCAGAACTCCGGAAGCATTGACAGATCACATCCGCAGTCAACACACTCTCCGCTGCAACGAGTGTGGAGACAAGTTTAAAGGCAAACACACACTGAGGACACATAAAATGTAAATCTGTGATTACTCACATACGAACTTCTTCGCATATTAATTCACACTAGTGTCACTTTTATATATTAACTCGTAACAGGTTGCTGAAAATTATTATTTCGTTCGCCATGTTTATATTTCAAATGCAGCCGATGTACGGTAAATGAAATAATTTTACTGTTCGATGGCAATGTGCTTAAACGAATAGTGAAATGAAAATAATGTCACGGAAAATTTATTATTACGTCAACGGTTTAAAAAAACTGTATTTATACGTCAACTACTTATAATTAACTTATTTTTAAGTCGGCTGCGAGTGGATTATAAATAACAGATGGACGTGTAACTGTGTAAACGGGCACTAATGAGCTAAACGTATGGGTGTACCAAAACTAGTCAAAGTTGACAGTGGGAAAAGTATAGCAGTTGCTGAAGTCTGTGCTTTATTGTCATACCGTTTGAAAAGCCTGCGTCAAGCAATTGTTTGTCGTGAGCTTTTAATGATGGTTATAATAAAGATAATTTTAGGAATCAATGATAATTGTAATAATTTATGTAGGTACAACATTAATGCATTTTCAGCAACCATAGTGGGGCATACTCGAACCTGCCTGGCTTTCAACTACTTTCAATGTCAATCTTTCGTCATAACAGCATTGCTGAATTATAACAGTAATACATGTGCGAGGCTGTGTATTCTGGACAAACAAAATACGCCATCTAAGATTTTTCCATCACTTATCATTATATAAAATTGAGATCACGTATTAATCAATAATTGATAAAATAATCAAACCATACCAGTAGTGTGCTAAAAGTCTTTTGTGTCTTTGTCTTTTTGCTTAGTACAAAGCGCATTATTGCAAATTAAAATTTTCTTTATTTTAATATACATCACTTTAAAGCCGTATACACGGCGCAAAAAGGGAGTTCGCGTGCGACGTGTGCTGCAAGACGTTCAAGACGAGATCGCGGCTGGAGTCGCACGTGATTGGCCACAATGCCGCGCTCGCTGCGAAGCTGGCGTACTGCGCGCCCTGCGACGTGCAGTACAAGAACATCTACGTGTACAGGAACCACTTGAAGAACAGCGCCAGCCATTCGGAGAGAGCGTGAGTTTCTACAACAACCATTCTCCACAACCAGTGGCGCGCCAGCACCGCTAGCCCGAGCACTTTATTACGCGCCTACATAAAAAAAAATAGCAATACGTGACATGATTTTTTAAAATTTTTATATAAGTTGTAAATTTAATAATTTGTGCGCACTGTATTACTTAAACGGTGTACGCCGCGCTACCGGGCTTGTACGGGAGTACCGCCACTGCCTACAACATGTACCAATAGGTTCAGTTTCTTTATAGCTTCAGTGTTTTTTTATAGGTTATATGCTAACACTTGACCATGATTTCACCTGATGGTAAGTGACGATGAAACCGTAAACGGTAAAGCCTGGTCGCCCTGAATACTTCTGGCTCTCACATGACCGCCGAAACACAGCAATGCTGTCATTACAGCGGATGGATAACGGTGGTAGTTAGCTGTATGGTATACAAAACCTCACCAATGACCACTGAACTTTCACCTACTAGAATATTTGGTTTTGTGTTACTTTTGGTACAATGTTTTTTAAACTGTAAAGTGACTTAATTTTAGTCATATCGAGTTATTTTTGTGTATTATTATTATTGTATATATATATATATATATGTGTGTGTGTGTGTGTGTGTGTACTGAAACTTTAAAAAATACATAATTTCAAAACCAAATCAACTTTGATAGTTTTAACAGTGGGGAAAACCAGGCATTCTTTTGAGATAGTAGATACAATGTTTACTGCTAACATTGGATTATTTATGTAAGAACATTTTCAGGTACGAATGCAACGAATGCAACAAGAAGTTCGCCTCTAAAGTGTACTGGAGGAAGCACTGCGAGTTCTATCATCTGCACAAGTCACAGTACAAATGCGAGATTTGCAACAAGGTGCGTCTAGGGCAGTTGTTTCCAAAACAAAAAAAAAACTTATTTTGTCTACTGCCCACTTTGAGAATAAATATTTTTTTAGCGCCCCCATTTTTTCACCTATTTAAAAACC
>DWQX01001086.1:0-31642 GCA_018245475.1 Pharmacophagus antenor
AGTTTATAAACGACATACATTTTACTCGGCTTAAAATTGAGTGCCTCACGATCAGTTTAACACTAGATTTACCAGACCAGTCAAAATTACTACAACGCAAATCCTTATTTCCGAAATGTCATAACTTTTGGAGCTGTTGATAAAGAATGAGTTTTGTATAGTTAATATTTTGTGTGGATCATGTTCGTAATAATGAAGATTGTGAATGCCCATAAAACACATTTCATAAAAACTGATTCTAAAGCAATATGTAATACATTTTCAGTATTTCGTTAAATTTAGAAAATTCTGTTCTTGTGTTTGTTAATTTTTATTATGCACGCTATACTGATCGTTTTCTTAGAAGCTTTTTTTTTTGAAGAAAAGACATTGTTACGTTTACTATTGAGAGGTTAGATTAAGTTAGTAATTAATTTTACGCTTATATTTATGGAACGTACTAATTTTTATTCTAGATGTTTTTTTTACAGTTACTTTAGTTAAACAGATTTAAAAATGTAACGTACAGTTTAAAATCGCCATAACTCATATTAAAGTCTATTTACATCATATAATATCGCTAAGGCTCTTGGAATCTGGATTTAACATTTCGTCATCACTGTCGTCACTTTCTATATCTTCAGGAAGTTGGTCATCGCAGTCTTCCACCGATTCTTCGCTTTCAGTACTTTGTTGTGTTTGAATCACCTCGCCATGAATATTTTTATTTTTTAAATTGCCCATCCAAAATGCTTCTGAGCAGTTGTTAGCAACGAGAACAGCTTTTACTCTATAGATTAGAGTTTCAAGTAACTGTCGCACAAAAGGAACTTTACTCATCAATGCAGTATCTTTTTTTAATCTAGAATGACAGCATAAAGATTGTAAAAACCTTGTAGATTGTTGAAGAAGTTTCAAGATCTCTACTATATCTTGTGTATCATTTTTAAATTGTATGTCTAATACAGGAAGTCCTTGTGCTATAAATAATTTGATAATGGGCACAGATTTTTTGAAAAATGCTGATAAATTATTTCTATTGTCCACAGTTTTTGATACATCAGACATACATTTCATTATAGTGAGAACATCTTTCCAAAGCTCTAAATGTTCTGAATTAGTTAATCCTTTGTTTAGATGGGATTGTGTTATTTCACATAAAGCGTTACCCAGATTTCTATAAAAAATTGTAAAATTACTCTTATTAATGCATTGAATATTTCCAAGTGTATCATTTTTGCCTTTTAGATTTTGGATATCGTTTATCAACTGAAAAGTAATTGTTTTGAGAGCTACAATTTCATTATTTATTAAATATGAACTAGTTAGGATATCCACACTTTGATTGAAAATTAATCCCTTTTCTAATGTCCCATCTGTTGTCTTCCATTTCGTGGAGAGGAAATTTAATGCAACGTTTCTTACGATTTTTGAGACAGTTATACTATTACAATGCACCTGTAAGATTTTTAAAAATTCTAATAGCGAAATAGCGATTGATATTTGAACACAGTACTTCTCATGTTTTTGTAAATGTTTCGCAATATTTAATACACAATCTTTCAAAGACATGGTGTCACTACTTTCGACACTAGCCATTATTCTTAAAGATGATTTTAATAAAGCACTATGGTGACTTTTAAACCCAATCCATTTAAAGTAAATAGTGAACATATTATAAATAAACTCCAAACATGTAAGGTACTCAATAGCTTCAGTGGAATATTCAACTTCAACATTATCAAGAATATATTTATCTATATATGTAGTAATATTTGTCCCTTTTTTCATCAAATTTGGAAGGATCTTACTAACTGAGTTTGCACATTCTTCAGCCTTTTTACGGTCGTACATTACACAGTCTTCTAGTTTTGATAGAAATGTATGCTTTTTGATCTTCGATACTAATGTTTCTTCTAGGTATTGGTTAACAGATTTCAACAGGTATTTTAGAGATTTTGTCGTTGATATATTATTATCATCAACATTTTCTTGAAGATCAATACTCAATAAGTTAAGTATATTTAAACTAAATTTTCTGAGTGGTAAATTTTGTATGAGATGAAGTTGATTCTTTATGGAATGTTGATTGTTCTGTGTAGGTTGTGATTTCATAGTTTCGTGTAAAACTGTATCGTCTTGTTTAATTTTTTGTTTTGAAGTTTGTATTTTTGTAGGTTTTTTATCTGAACGGTGAAAGTTATGTGCATTAAAGTCACATTTTGGTGGTTTATAGGTAATCTTTGATGTTACCAAAATTTGGCATATCAAATTTTCTATTTCATCAATTTGAATAACTCTCTTCAACATTTTTTCTCTTAGAGTAAGATCATTTTGAGATGCGAAAGCATTGAGGAGTTCACGGAACCAATTAACGCAATAGAGTAAGCAGTCTGTAATACTGCATATTTTTTTTGTTTCCATATTTATAATGTCATCAATGTTAAATTCAGGCATTACAATGGGACAACCTAACAATACATCTATACTAGAAAGATTACCATTATATTGTTTAAAATGCAATGATTGAACAAGTTTGAATAATGGGGATAAAATTTCTACACTAACTTCTCCATTTAGTTTTAGTGCCAATCCTGCAATGTTAATAGCTATTACATCATCTATTTCCCCATCCATATTTAAACAATATTGCATTGATAAATTTAATTCACCAACTCTTTCTGATTCAATAGAATCTACAGTAAAATTTTGTTGTAAATCATTGGTTACGGCCTCTGTCAACCACATTAGAAAATGTTTATTTATTTTGTCTGCAGAGTTTAAAGCAGTGCATAGCTCATCATAGAAGAATGCTATCATGTCTGAAAATTGTCTGGTACTTCTACTTATTAATTCTATAATCTGTGCAGCTTCTCTAAGGTTACCTTCTGATAAATGTGAAACAGATGAATAACTAATGTCATCTGGTAGTTCTAGAGAATCTTCATTATCACTACTACTTGCCATTAAATATTTTACTGCATGGATACCAGCAAGAATTCCTTGAGTTTTTATGGACAGATTAGAACTACCTAATTCTTTTCTTATAATCATATGTATATCATCACGAATAATAGAATTTTCGTAGCCATATGCAAGAGCACAGACTAAGTCCATTACTGCTCTTATCTCTGCTAATGTCATATCATCCATTCTGTCTAACAGTGTTAACATTTGTAGACACTGCGGTCTTAACAATGTTATGTCCTTTGATGCCACATTGTTTAACACTGTTAGTATGTTCATAACAACTTGCTTACAATCCAAACCTAACTGGAGGAGTTCAGCAACAACCACTGGGCAATAATCTTCCAAATGGGACAACATCAGCATGTATATGTGTGAAGCAAATGACTGTACCATGGGATCAGCTCTAGTTTTCAGTAATGCATTGGTCATAAGGATCAAGTTTTTTAAATGATCTTTTAGAATTGGTTTATATTTTTGAAACACTTCATCCATAAAATCTTCTTTTATAATACTTAATTTAATATGTTTCTTTAACAAATTTTCTACCTGCCTTTGCCTCTCTTCAGAAGCTGAGTACATTATTAGGATAATGACAAAATCAATTGGTTTGTGATCTGTGCACATTTTACAACTTATAATCACTTTTAACCATGCATTTGCAATCACCTTTGAAGAAATCATTGTACTTCTTATAGCAGTAGCTGTAAGGACTTGGCTTGAAGCTATCTCATGACTTTTAGCTAATGTAGCAGGCCATCCTAAAACTTTCCTTAAACCATGAATCACTTCTAAATAACCAGTTTCATTCATACGTCCAGGCATAAGTAAAATTTTAACAAAATTAGGAAAGTAATTGCATTTAGATAAACTCTGAAGTATGTTTAAAGTTTTCTTTTGTACTTGTTCATACTGCTCATCAGAGAGACTCAGATATGAGACACAGTCCAATATAGCTGGAATTAAATCATGTTCCTGACCTAATAGCCTACACAATTCTCTTGCAACATTATTATGTTCTTGATCACCTAATATGTCAGGAATAGCTGTTATGATCTCAAGCCGTACCATTTTTTCTGTTGAAATGTCCAATAAGTTTATGAGATTGGTTGCCATTGCCTCACTACTAACTATGTAATCTAAAGAGGATATACATTTTAAAATAATTTGTATCCAAGGCATGCATTTTGAATCAACAGCTAAATCAGTAGCCTTAGAGAATATGTAATCAACTAATTTAGGTTGCAAAATTGTTACATTGAGTAGTATTTTTATAACACTATCACAAATTAAATGTTCACTTAAACCATCATCAATCGTTCTAATAATATTAGGAAACAAGTAATGTTTGAAAACATTAATGTTTTGACATTTCTTAGTGAAATCCGATAAGAACTCTGAAGCATTTCTTGGATAGTCAAAGTGTTTTTGAAGATTTTTTTTTACATTTCTTATAATTCGAATTGTCTCTTGCGATGCTAGGGATTTTTCGGGAGGATCTTTTATTATGAGACCACTTTCTTGTAAAATTTCTTGGAAATAAGTAAATTCTTCCACACTTTTCTTTCTTTTATTTTGACTGCTAATAGAACTGTCCTTCTGTGAATTTATTCTTTTTAAGCTCATCTCTTCGTCTTGTAGACCAAGTAATTGTACAGATTACCAATTATTTAAAATAATTTTTCTTTACAAATTACAATCTTTGAGCTTAACTGTTAAAATATTCGACATTGACAATTCTTTGACGTACGATTTGACGTAAAAAATATTATTTTAAAAAGATTATTTGAAGCATAATTATTGTAAGACAAAAGTATAATACAAATATTTTTTTACTAATTGCTTTAAACTAATATTTATTTTTACAGGACGTAATTGCACGCATTTAGATATTAACGTATTTTACGAGACGCAAGTTTTAATTTTGAAAGGTCTTGGTGATCACTTAAGAGTAATTAATACTGATCACGAAATCCAGCAAACAGAAGTGATTGAGTTTCGATTTAAAGGGTATCTAATGAAATTACTACGGCAATGTGCTTAACACCTTTCGTCTCCTTGTTATCGGGTTGTGTATCAACCATCAAATGAAATTAGGCTAGTATCATCGCTACGTTGTGTTATGAAACATTTCTTATTATAGAAATAGTTCGATTTATATTCAGATTAGAATAAGTATAAATCAAACTTGGCTGTGTGATTAAGTCCTTTGCCGTTTATAATTTAGAAACAAGATGTCAATATGTTCCAGATTACTTTTTTAAGAGTAAAATGAATTTGAATAACATTTGTAGTTTTGGTAAATTTATATGGAAGTCTCAAGCTGTTCCTGGTTATGGAGTATATAGAATATTTATAACCTTTATAAAAAACGAATAATATCTCATCTCACCAGACCACACTAAAAATGTATATTTTTGCTCTTTTAGTTCCAGCAGGTTAGAAATAAATGGGCCAATTGGCTTATGATACGTGATGTGAAAAGGCGAAGGATGAGTGCCGAAAATTTTCTGGAACGTACTAGGATTAATGCAATGAGGAAAAATGATGTACTTCCGGTGGAAATTCGGGAGTTCGCTGATAAAGATATTAATAAATTTGAGATGAACTCTATTCCTATGAGAATAAACAATCGATGCGTAATTACTTCAAGGTTTGTTTTTATATAGTAATAAGTAATGAGAAAATATCTTGTACTTATTTAAAGCTATCTAAGTTTGGGAATTATGTATATATCAGAATTTTAAGTTTATTAAGCATTTCACATAATTATTTTTTACTATTAAAAACACCGCATGTTATTATCAATTTATTGATATTCTTTTAGAAATTGAATATGTCGATGGTAACCAAACTAAGTTTTTTTTAACATATAACAATTTTCCAATTTTATAGATATTAACATATTTCTTTCTTAACACAAAAATGGTAGACCATCTTATGAATTAAATTCTATTTTGACTTTTCGGACGTAATATTTTTATAAAAATATAAAAGTAACTACAAAAAAATGTGAAGAGTCCTGAACTTTTATCACACTTAAAGATACTACACAAATATTTAAGACATCTTTAAATCTATCTGCCATTTCAATGCCAATTAGTGCCAATAAGCTCTTTTCTAGAACTTTGAAAACATTAAATACAATGACTCAATGTCTTTGGACATTCATTAACTGTATTTAAAAACAAAATCTTTCCTTTATCACAAACTATCACTAATATTGTTAATTCCATTGCATGCAGAGTTCATTGTGTTGACTTTATTTGTACTTATATAGTTACAGTAATTTTTACAAAAAGGACTGCTTTGTCTAAATATGGAAAAAAGGAGCTCACCAATATATCATGAGCTATTTTGTTAATTTGCTACTGGATGTGTTTTGTGGAACTATACTAATTCAGTTTATTGAAATCCTCAAATATTATTTTTAGACCTCGCGGTATCGTGAAAGAATGGCGTATGAGCCGTATTGTGTGGCGCCATTTAGCAGACTATAACAAACTCTCAGGTGTTCAGAGGGCAATGTGGGGTTAATAATATACATAGAATAGTAGACTATATTGTGGATTAAAGTTTTACTAAGAGACCAATGTTGTTTCATTATAAGTTACAGGGATTGGTGTCTTTTCCCAAAAACGTACAATGTGTAATCCTTTGACTTACAATTAAATTGCTAGTCATATACATTGTATAATATCCTTGGCTACTATAGTTTAAGGTGTTCTCTGTTTTAAATACTCAAATTGGCATGATATGTCATCCATATACTTACCGACTGATGACAGATGTGTGATCCACCGGTGGCCCACGCCGCCCGATGGGAGAGTCGACTGTGAACCACAGTTGGTACATTGCCGGCATGAACATATTTAATATCTTTTGTCAAAAAGGTTATGTATACAACCCATAACTTAAACAAGTCTAGCATGTCTTTCATACAAATATCCAGAATGATATTAGGTTCTAGTGACATTCAAGTATAATAAGTTTTGAAATTTCCTAATTTAGTAGTTTATGCCTAATGAATGCAGGTAATATGGATATTTTTTGGCCTAAAATTGGAATAGTTACACACAGAATATCTGCATTATAGATATTATTTAAAACAAAATACAGATAGTTCCCCTTTTACTGCCATGGACAGCTTCCTGTGTTTAATTGAAAAAACTTTGTGTAATTTATGTAAAAGTAAAATTAATAGATTAATTAGAAAATGTTAACGCTGATTTAAATAAGTGGACTTAGTTATCGTGAGCTTCAAGCATAACAAAACTAAGTCTAAAATGTTAAAATGTGTAAATGTTTCCAAAGAAAATTATTAGTTTAACTTTGCAAAAGTTAATGCTGTTGAAAATGAGTCACATTTGTTGTTGCAGCAGAATTAAATAAAAAAATTTTTCAGTTCACATTTTACTTTTTTTATAAAGTATAATTTCTTACAACTAAACAAGCTTCATAAAGCTTAGAATGGAATACCACAGCTTTAAGGTAAAGCTTTTTAGTCAAAGAGACCTGAAACAAAAAAAAAAGATCAATGTTTGTACAAATATTTTACAGCACAAATTATTATTTAAATTTAGATTCTCAGTGATATAGATTTGTCAATCATATTTATCAGAAGCTAATACATGCGACATCATTGAAATTGGTTTCTACCCATAAATTTAATATATAGTTCTGATTTATTTTGGCCTAATTTATCTTCATATATCATGTTTAACGCTCTACACATAGAATACATTAAAAGCCGGCATATCTTACAAGGCTTCAGAAGTATGAATGGGAAAAATATAATCTAAATGTATATCGTTTCTAATTTTTATTATATTCACTTGTTTTTATCTTTGATTGGTGTTTAATTCTTTAAAAAAAATATGAAAACTAGAGCCCTTTTTATTTACTATAAGTGATATATCTCAATTCCGATACTCAAATGTATTAAATTACAGAAAAATGGTACAAAAAATTTACTAAAATATAGTATTATTTGAAAAACATATACAAAACAATTAATAGGGGCCATATCTTATGACTGGTTCACTTGCCAAATCAATTTACATACAATTAACTAATAACTATAAGAAACATGCCATTTTATTATCTCCATTACATAAATCAATATGGATACATTTATAAATGTACACAGACAGGCATATATTACTAAATGTAGAAAATACTTTTAACTAAAAAACAGTTGATTTATCAAATGGAGGATACATATAAATACATTGTAGCCAAGTAATGTTACTGGACGTTAAATGAAGAGGGTTACCTATTGTAACAGAATAATCATTTTTTGGCTAATAGTTAAGTAAAACAATGAAATTTGGTGCATATAATTGTAACTATGCCATTCCTATGTCCCATTTTTATAATAAAATTGTAGTTTGATTAAAGTGCCAATATACTCTATAAATAGGATGTTTCTTAATGACTGTTTTTTTTTCGTATATTATATAATTTGAGAAAAACTAACCGAAGCCCATGTCATCATCAGATTCTTCTGGTTCTTCCTCCTTCTTCTCTTCCTTAGCGGGTTCAGAGGACGGCGCGGCAGCTGACGCAGCGGCTGGTGCACCACCAGCTGCAGGTGCGGCTCCAACACCGGATCCGATGTTTGTGATCAGGTCACGTACGTTCACTCCCTCTAAAGCTTTAGCGAACAACCCTGGCCAATATGGCTCAACGTCAACTGCAGCGGCTTTTAGAATGGTAGAGATCTTTTCACCCTATCAACAAACATGTTTACGTTCAAACCTGAGGTAAAAACGTGATTTAATTTTACAATAATAAGCTATCATCTGCGTAGTATTAAACTATACTAAACATTCCATAGAATTTCATTTTAAAATATCATATCTTAACTAACGATTAAATTGGATATAAATTATTTCACCACTTCTCCAGCTAACGTAAATGAAATTCGGTAAATTAATACTAATACTTACAGTTACAGCTACATCGTCATCGACAAGAATGAGAGCGGAGTAAACACAAGCTAATTCAGCCTTTGATGCCATTTTTTATAATATTTAGTGCAAGTCGCCTAATGGCCTTAGCTCAGAGAGAACAAGCACGTTTGATTTCTTGATTCGAAGAGAAAAAGAGGGATAAACACCTGTCAACGTCAAAATAACATAACGGGTGTTACTAGCATTCGTGCTATAAAGTTATAAATACGTGTAGATATAATTAATATTTATTTTCAATGTTTAATTCGAAATAATTCATTTTCAACACTTATTATAAAAATACTTGAAATTTTATTTTGTTTCCTAAAATTTTTATAACAAAAATTATTAAATATTTTTACATGTCCTATTTTCCATAATTATTTATCCTTCGCAATAACTAACATGACGTTTAATTTCAGGCATACAATTTATATCGATTATATTCATGAGTATAAATATCCGTAGATCTATTCTTGTAAACTTATTTTAAAACAATTACAATATTAATTTTTTAAGGGTAGAGTAAGCAAACGGATAATCGGTTCACCTAAAGGAAACCCATCACCGTCGCGCAGTAATTATTATTCCATCTACTAATTTTAAATACTACAAATAAAATTTAAACACGTGACACATTCAGAAACGGGATGAATAAAACGATATATATAGTAGTGATCTAGCTATGCTATTTAGTATACAATATAGCCAGATTGCTAATGTAATCCTTAAATTTACTTACCACCTTAAGATTTAATATTAATAGTCGTTATTAATATCACTCGATCTGTGCTACACTCATTTTCGTTGATGGCGTTTACATTATATATACTTTTATTATAATAAATAAAATAATTACAATAGCACGATAACAAAAATTTATTTTAAGAATAACGTTTTTAATAAACTTTAAATAAAATCAATGTACATAATTAATTTCGCAAAAAAATGTTAAGTACATGACCATTAAATTACAATATATAGCCATAAAGAAGGCAACATTTAAAAATATTATATGATTATTTATTTATAAAGCTAACAACTTAAACTTTTATTATGATGGAAAAAATAGATAAAATACAAAGCAAAAATTACTAAGTGGGATCATACACCTAATTTTTGGTGTCACATATGAGATCAAAAATAAAAGGAAATATCATAATTATTATATTTACAAATCCCATGAAAATAAATGATGTTTAACAAGCATGTCACGGACACCTTCTTTCAGTGGTTGGTTTTGTGTATCTTTTTTCAGAGGTAATTCCCAATCTGGGTTAAGGTTAAACCCAAATTGTGAAAGTATTCTCAGCTCACACTTAATTTGTACCCAACCTGGCGAATTGATGAAAGACCAAGGATGATACCATTTCTGAACAACATCTACACATGAGCAGAGTACTTCAAGCCATAAGTGCAATGCTTCCTCATTTAAACCCATACAAATAAGAGTCCGGAGCTTAACATCCATTTGAGCATGGGCATTGTCATGTGATAAGTTTATAGCCTGTACACACCTATATAATAACTCTTCTGGTGTTAGAACTTTCCCATCCTCATCTAGGCGGTATGTTTTGCACAAAACTAAACGACTGTAAACAGAATTAAAATCTTTTTCTACTTCCCTTGATGAAGCCTCCTCTATAAACAACCATGGATGGCATGGCCCATCTAGAAAACTTGGCTTTTTTATTCCATGTAATAAAACTCTTTTAAATGCAGGAGCTAAAACTCCTCTAACCAAATGAGCAGCTTTTTCTGTTACAGAATCATCACCAGCTCGGCTATACTTAACACCTTTTTCATCTAATAATTTGACAAATCTGGCAGGAAACCATCCTCTTAAACCATTTAGTTCTCCAATCCAACAGTGTTCATCTCTAGAGCTAATAACTTCTATGACATCATTTTTTCTAAATCCCAATTCATCGCCATCTCTTCTTTCAAAGTCTAGAAGGGCCTTTGCTCGCCGTCTTTTACTCCTTGACACATTGACATATCTTTCCCGATCTGCTGCATGACTTTGCATAGTATAATCAGCTGTTAATTGAACTTCAGATTGCAGCTGTGGTTCTAAAGCTAAGAAATGTCGTGCAACTTGTAATATAGCTTCCCTCAGGTCAACAAGGATTTCAGTTTGTTTTACATTTTTTGATACAGTATCATCATTATTACTGTCATCACCAAATAATATTGTTTGAATTACAGATTTACTTCTTTTTATTTGTCTTCTTTGTAGTTGCTGCTTTGGAAGGTTAGGAACCGCATTAGGGTTGCCTACTAAAGCACCTTGGTCTGCCATAAGATATGCCAAGTGCCTCCTCCTGTGGGTTTCTATTAAAGCAGGGCTTAATGTGTCTCCACAAACTTCATCAATGGTCTTTATAAGTAAGTCTATATTATCAATTTCACCAGGTATGTCAGATAAAGCATTAAATATTTGAGCAGAATTTGATATCTCTGTAAATCTGTTTTCTTTAATTTTCAACATACCAAGGGTCACTTTAAAGAGAACTATAGAACCCTCTAAAAAGAAGAGGTCCCAAATTCTTAACAGTATTTTCATGTGAACTATGTTAGCATATAAAGTTAAAAACCAATGCATGGTTATTAGAGAGAGCTCTATGTCATGTGCATTGAGGACTTGATCAATACCTGGAAGATATGTTGAAATCAAAGTTCTTAAAACTTTTTGGTCTGCTTGTATTCCTATTAATGTAGATGAATAGTATGACGCTGGTAAGAGATCTTCTACAGTAGTACACATAATCCAAAATGCCTCCTCTTCCTCCATCAAAAGCAAAAGTGAAGCTGCAATCATTCCTGTACCCTGACAGTACCCAATATCAGGATATAGCCAGGCCAATGCCCTGAGAATACGACGAAGTCTTGGAACTCCAGTACTAGTTGGGTGTGAAAAACAAACATTGTTAGGCAATATTTGTACTAAATCTTTTTCAATTTGCCTACTGGTCACTAATGCATCATCACTTGAAGCTCTTACTATTTCATGATATGTTATTTCTGTTGTCGCTCTCTTTTTATTAGCTCCACAAAGATGCATCCACACCTGTGGACGTAATGTGTGAGGAACACCATCTTTTACCATTTTAAGTATCTTCTCAGTTTTCTCGAATTTGCCTTCACTCTCAGAAAAGCTTATTTCTTTACTATAAAACTCCCACTGCAGGCGATGTTGATCATCTTCTTGAATAGTGTACCCTTGCAATTTATCAGATATTTCTGAAAGTTCTTCCTCTTCGACGCAAAACCCAAACTCATCAAATCTGTAGTCAGGAAGACCACCGTTACCTTCACATTCGGGTTGCGCTAACTTGGCCATAATATCTTGAGGTACCATGCTCGGTGTAAGAGAAGAGAAAGGTCCACCTGGTGCTGGAAGTAATTCATCTGCAAGATTTAGTCCCTGAATAGCATCAATTACGTCTTCAGGATCATCATCTGCGAGTGCTGCACTTATTTTACGTTCGTGATCTTCACGACCAACGTAACCTACGTGGTCTCTTGAAGTAAATAAAGACTTCGCTAAATCCATAATTATTTAATATGTTAAATTCATCGAAAAAAATATATTACATAAAACAAGATTAATGTTTCTATTTACTTATTATCTTTGGAAATGTATTATAATTAACGTGTTGTTCTTACTTTTCCTTGACATTTTCTTTGTCTGGAAATGTTGCCAAGCTATATAAAAATCTATTCTACTTTATAATGGCTATAACAAAAAAAATTCTCAATTAGTTCTTTGCAAAACTAAAACTTAAAATACTTGTTCTTTAACATATGCCGTGTCACGTGGGGCTTATACGTCCCACGCTGAAGGATACTTCAAAAGATATTTTGAATAAATTTTAACTGCATGTTTTCTTAAATAATTACTTTAATCTTTAAACAATTACATACAATTTTAATCCACGGAAATGATACGTGAAAAAATAATAATGGGATAAATTATTAAAAGAAAATTGTCCTCGTATATCACTTCACATGTATGCAAGAGTAAAATCTATTAAAAACGCTCTGGCACGAAAGGTGTTAAGTCCTACGACATCTAATAGTCATTAAAATCTCTTTCTAAAAATCACATAAAATTAAAAAATAATATAGAAAGAGATCATTTTAATTACGTAATTATGAATGTGAATACGTAGATGATATGTAACTTAAATATTTTTTTTAGATATAATTTACTGCTTGATGAATTTTTTACACGGAAAAATTAATTATAGGCGGTAAAAAAGCAGTATATAATTTTATTTAGTATGGTAAGTCAATACGTTTCCTTAAATTGCAACACAAAAATTGTGTATTATCATTAATTATCAACTAGAAAAATGCTACAATTGCATAGTTTTCGGTACTAAAAGGGATATTTTCTTAGTGTGTTCCTTACTCATACGTTTTGTGATAGTTATTTCAGGTGTGGACTAATATTTTATGATTTCATTTGAAAATCCTACAGGCCGCTAAGTAGAATACAATAAGAGTATTCTTAAATACATTAAAATTTATATTTCGATTTATAATTGTTTTGTTTGTATCGTATCCAAAACAATACAACTGTAATTTTGAGACAGGTATGTAATAATCCTTTCTTTTATATTTAATTGTTATATTTTAAAATCAACTACTTATCCTGGTCATATCAGATGTTTAAGATTATTTGGTAATACTTTACACACATCTACTTTATACATTCTCACTCTATGTTAATACAAAGTTTCTCAAAATTGTATGACGTCAGGAAAGGAAAACAAAAATTTATGAATATTTAACTTTATGAAGCTTATTCAGCAATTTTCGTAATTATTTTGTTAAAGTGGTTAAACTAGATTAAGTTAAATATTCATAAATTTTAGTTTTTTTTTTCAACATTTTTAACAAAGGTAGAAAAACACTATTGCTTGTTAAAATTACGATGAGGATAATACAATTAAAGTATGATATTGGTGACATTTTAAACAAGATGATATTTGAATTAACCTGAGTTATCAATTCTCTATTGTTATATTATTCCTCTTTCCATTATGTTAAATTCAATTATATAATTGTAGAATAGGTTATATGAAGAACAATTTGTGTAGTTTAAAGTAAATTATTAAACAGTTTATTTAAACATAGGATGGCAGTTAAAAAGTGTTGTATAGTGAACTGTCACTCATGTTCAACAAGAAAGGAAGATATTGGTGTAACATACCACAAGTATCCCAAAAACATTACATTACGTGACATGTGGTTATCTGTTACACGGCACAAACACTTTAACATAGCTTCTACATCATATGTGTGCTCACGTCACTTTCGTAAAAGTGATTTTCAAGTTTACAAGGATTCTAAATATGTTTTAAAGTCAGGTACATACAGCAGTTTGTCAGTAGTAGATTATTTTTATGTTCTATTATAATTGTAACAAATGTGGATGTCATGTTTTGCAATTGTATATCAAATAGCTAGAATATTATGTTTCCTTACAATTATCATCTTGCTGCCAGACATTTTATTATTATTATTATTTGCATTTTATAATTAATGCATGATTCTTATGGTATTTTATAAGCACACATTTTATATGCATGGATTTTTATCCCAGATGCTGTACCATCTATATTTTCTTGGAAAATAAAAACGGCTAAAATGGATTTACATGAAATAAGTTCTGAAAGTATTGAGGATGTGAAAGATATATCAAAAAGTTGTAAAGAATCAGAGTCGGAAAATTTGGATGCTATAAAGAAGTTTATAGAAGATCAAGAAAAAGAGATCCTCGAACAGAAATATGACAAAATTGATGTTGTTTTAAAAGATAATAATGATTTGGTTGTCAAAAAGGATGAAGTAAACACACAAGATAGTGAAAAAATACAAGAGCCATTGGCAGTGGCAACTAGTGTAATGGATCTCATATTGAGTGAGTCAGAATCTAGAATGTTTATAAAGAAGGAAGATAAAAACTTTGACAAACAAATACTTAGTGCTGGGGAAAAGGGTAAAATATCTGTTAAATAATACACTTTTTTATTTAAACCTTTCGCTGCCGAGCGCCTGCAAATGCATTACTCTCTCAACAGCTGGTGCAATAGTTAATTGTTTCTATGGTATGCGAGACGCTTGTAAGACGGGATGTGGAACCGATTTTGTTGGTCTTTTCCTTGAGGCGACTGGCCGACACGGCAGCCAAATAATAATACTAATAATTTAAAGCAGGGTTTAATACGTGCGTTAAAGCAGTGTTTCGGTTCGCTTCTTGTGTTTCCTGCAAAAAATGTACGGCGCCAAAAGGCGACTTTGGGTCGAAGAAACAATCCATAGTCGATGGCCATAGGGCACTGTTCGCTGTGAAAGTGTCTAAAGCCTAGCACCAAAAGGGGCTGTTCCCAGTGAAAGGGTTAAAGCTGGCATTGCAAGTTTCTGTTGTTAGCATATGTTGTTATCTGTGTGCATGTAGATCCCCCCCATATTACTATTACTATTTCAACAATCATAAGTAAAACATTGTTACATGTCATAACTTTTCCCTTTTTTATTTTGTAGTCATGTCAGCCTTTAAATTTTACTTATAGAATATTCTCATACATATCTTTAAACATCAATTATATTTATCATACACATATTACAATAATAAAATAAATAAAATGCATAATGTAAGTAACAAAAAAGAAAGAATATAAATCATTTTGAATGCATGCATTTGGAAATTTGGATCAATTTCAGTGGAAACTGCTAGAATTGTCTGAAATTTTGCTTAGTACTGGCCTATTTTCTAACACTAATATACATTTATATGGTAACTCTTGTAAATTGTTATAATCGTGATTTCAGGCAATAGTATGTCTTTGACAGTTGGGTCCAAAGTTGAGGCAAAAGATTTTGGAGAGTTTTGGCATCCAGCTAAAATTGTTGAAGTAGATTATGATGAGATGGAAGTATTAGTTCATTACGAAAATGATTCTAAAAAGTAAGTTTATCAAGCTGTTAAATTTAATTTACAGTTGAACCTCGCATAACATGCATAATTCGTTCCAGAGTATTACTCGTAATGCGAAATAATCTTAAATATATAAATTAATATAAAATATGATAATTCCTTTCAAATACATAAAAATAAAATTGAAATAATAAAAAAAGAACTATAAATAATGTCTGAAAATAGGTTTGGAAAAATGTAATTCTACCGACACTCGATGCTAACACAGAGTTGTAAACATTCAAAACAGTCTTGTTGCCTGGAAGAGACTACTTTCAGCAATAACACCGCCTTTTGCACTGCTAACATATTCTTTTATTGCGCTTTATTTGTAACAGTTACTTTCTTTTTATTTTGTTTCATGTATATTTTATTTTATTCTTGTTATGCAATAAAGACTATTCTATTCTATTCTAAACATAGATTGATGTAGCAATAGCAGGGCAAGTTCTATCGCACATTTCGGGGATTTGCCTATCCAGGTCGCTCATGCGAAACGTGGCTCGATAAGCGAGCTATAAATTTACAATTTATTTTACTTGTTATACGAGGTTCTACAATATTTAGCAACTATGAGAACCATTTTGTATCGATAATGGGGAACACTTAATGTCAAGTGACACACAGGCTGTAGATATTGAAGGGTGTTTTCTAACAATACTCATACTCTCTCATGTATGACTAGCGTAACACAACAATGCCGTTATGGCGGTAGGTTGGCATTGAGGGTCGTAAATAGTCAGGCGGGTTTGAAAAAATCCTTATACAAACGAAATTCCACATGTGGCCTCAGAATAGAACCAGATACCTCTGTGTTACAAGGCAATAACCAATATGCTATGAAGGCATTTGACGTTTAACTTTTAATCAAAAGGCCGAGAAGCGATATATATGAAAGGATTTGAACATATTGTCAAAGTATAGAACTTTGAATCGATCTATAAGTGTATTTTGACAATTTTTAGGCATGACGAGTGGATCAACGTTAGTAGCCCTCGGCTGAGGCCATTGAGTAATATGCCAATTCAGTCATATTCTGATGCATCTACTGTAGAAATAGTAAAACCGGAACCTACTGTTGTTAACGAAGATGTTAAACAAGAGGAGAAACCTAGATTAAAATTCGTTGTGGGAGAAAGATGTTTAGCGCGTTGGAGAGATAATAGAAGATTTATGGCAACTGTTAATAAAGATTTGGGCAATGGTTTGTAGAAAACTTTTTCAAAGTTTACGTGTTGTTTTTGTTTTACAAAAAGGAACTGTTTTATTTTTTTTTATTGGCAGGATCTTACGAGATTGTTTTTGATGACGGCTTCCAGTGGAAGTGTACCACAAGCAGAATGTATAAACTAAAGCAATCTACAGACAGAATTGATCCCTTGATTATTGACACGTCCTCCTCTTCCTCAACATCTGCCAATCCATCTCCTATTCCCTATGGGGCTGGTCCCAGTAATTTGGGTGCCGGATTCAATATGTCTCAAACAACGGCTTTCCACACTCACCTATTTGATCCTACTCGTGATTATTTAGGTTCAAAAAGCGAGCGGCGTGAAAAGAAACGAAAGTTAAACATAAAAGAGATTTTTAATATAGGCCAGAAGAAGAGAAAGAAACAGAGGTCTCCTAAAGAATCGGATGCATCAGCGACAAGAGTTATTAAACAAAGGAAACCTTGGACCGTACGAAAAAAGATCAAAGTGGAATGTAAAGTCGAAAGAAAGACCGAAGTGAAAAACGATATTCCCGGTATATTTACTATATATTTGTAATTTCACTGTGTAATACGTTAATATAAATAAAATAATACTATTATAATTTTTAGATGCTGTAGCATCTATAATTGGTACAGTCGCAAAAGAAGAGGAAAGTTTAAAACAAGACACTATTTGTAGTAGGGAAACAAATCCCATAGAATTGGACCCCAAACTTAAAGAAGAAAATATTACTGATATTTCACAAAGTAATGATAATGATGAAGAACATAGAAGTGAGGTATCAGTATTGTCGGACACAAAAAACAGTGTTGATCTAGTAAGTTGATTTATAAGACCGTTTACTCCTTGTCACTTAACTGTATTTATTTTCTTGGCTTAATAATTTTCTTTTTCGTGATTTTTTTTTTGTTATCATTTCCTAACAATTTTTGAATGAATTGAATTAAAACAAATTTTACTAATGTAGGTATTAGATGAAGAGACCAAGCTCGAGAAATTTGAAGCTACAGATAACCACAATCATGAGGAAGTTATTGATAGGATTAAGGAGGTTATTATTAAATTAGAAGATGGTATAAATAAAGCAGAAAAAGTTGACTCACCTAAGTGCATAGTTCCCGAAGAGAACAGTAAGATAGACACAGGAATATCTGTTGACACTCCAATAGAGATTAAAGACGAAAAACAAATTCCCATTAAACAACCAGAACTGGTACAAACAGAAAGTAATGATGGAAAACCTAAAAGAAGCATGTCTAAAATGAAGAAAAGTAAAAAATTAAGATTGTTACAGGAAAAGAAAGTTAAGAAGCAGGTGGAGAAAGTAAAGAGTGAATTAGAAGAGATGAAAAGACAGGTAGAAGAGATGAAAAAGCAAATGTTATTGAAGACGGAAGTGCTTACTAGTCCGAAGCACAATAAAGTGATGCCAGAAAGCTTTCTGTTACCAGGTGAATGGTGTTGCAGGTGGGTGAATGGTCAACCAGTGGGAACAGTCAGTGAATTAGAAAGTGAAGTAAAAGTTGATTCAAGTGGTAAACCTTGTTTGCCTAGACGTAGTGTTCAGGTCAGAGCAAAGTATTTACATTATTTTTATGTTATTTCGTATTTTTCTTAATTTACATCGGAATATTTATTTAAAGGTTGAAGATAAACGAATACCGGAAGGCTGGACAAAACATATGGTACGAAGAAGTTTAGGGAGTTCTGCTGGAAAATGGGATGTAGTTTTAGTGAGGTAAGTACATTTTTTTATTTAGTGGTTTAACTACTTTTGACTAACTCATTTCGAATATAGATCACATAGAGACATTCTTTACAGTCCAGACAACCGCCGATTTCATACTAAAACTGACATGCGAAGTTTTCTAGAGAATGAAGCTCCTGAAGAATTGAGACTATATGAGAATGCTTTACTCGATTTCGGAACCCATTTAAAGTTATCTAGGCGTATGGGATGGATCTTAGACACCGGTGTAGAGGAGCAGGTTACAGCTCTGCCGGCCGGAATAATGAGTAGCACATCGCCACTTATAAGACGGAAGAAACTTGGTCTCAAAAGGGTTAAAAGAATCATGAAAACAAATGAAAGGAGAAGAAAATGGGGGACAGAGAGCAAGATTCGTAGAATGGTTTGACTCTTTAAATATGTACTATGTATTATAAAGTAATACTATTATCTTCTATCAGTATACTGATACAGCTTTAGATACTTAACCTATATCTGAAGCAAAGTAAAATATTCTCACTTTAGGTGTATATCGGTTTTGCTGTTTGACGCGCTTAAACGATAGAATCAAATAATAAAAAACAGATCAAAGTGTTTTTTTTTTGGGTTTTATTTATAGGAAGTGTGCTTAGAAATAATTTATTATTTTAAAAAAAATTACATCCATTCAATTATTTCTGTTTCGATTTCGGGTACATTAAAATTATTGTAAATATGTCAGGGATGTTTAAAACTTTGGCGCTGTTATATATTATAATGTACGGGTCCTATATACCTTGAGGCACACTGGAATGATTGTCTTAATGTAATTTTTTTGAAAAAGTTATGTTTTTTTATAATATTCATTATTATATTACAATTTTAGCACCTTGCCAATGATGAATTGGCTGGAACTAGTAGCGATACATTTTTTAATTCGCCTGATGAATTAGACAATGTCGATGCGACAACTGAAGATGGATACGGTATTTATTTTCATTCATAGTTCAAATTGATTTACATTATGATTATGAAGATATTTAACCTCTGTGTTCTTAATTTATTATATCCGCAATCATGTATTAGAATATGCATGTATATATACACATTACATATACAATACTATGTAAAATTGTGCAGTTTTGTGTTACTTGTGTACTTTATTTATTTTTATGATTACAGTGTTTGTTGGAGCTTTAAAGGTACAAGTTATCGATAACCTACTTAGGTGTCCATCTGAAAGCTGTTTAAAGAATTTTAGAAACAATACACTGTTGAAAATGCACATAAAACATTATCACAGAGAACTTCGCAAGATGCTCGGTGCCACACCAAAAGTTCTAGATTTAGCTTATGCGAGAGCCAGACCTACAAAAACAGAAACGCCTAAAATACGAAATGAAACCGAAAGTAAAATCATTAAGGTTAAAATACCAAGACCACCCAAACGTTCTGAAGAATCAAATGTAGATATCAAAGAGCTCGATAATGAATTGCAAGTAGATATACCACTAACGCCGACGGAGGATGAAGACACTATGCCTAAGATTGAAGATTCACCGAAATTACGTAATGTACTTGTGAACAAACCGGTGAAAAGACCTAAAGTTTTACTTCCTGTTAGACGACTAGATAAAGAATTGAATGATAGAGCGGTAGAATTGGAACCGGAGTTGAGAATGAATACCCCAGTTAATATTCCAACTGTTGAAGTTTTAGACTTTGAAACGGCTATATCAACTCATACCGTGACAAAGCCATTAGAGTTAAAAAAGAAACTTAGCAAAGGTTTCGCTACGTTCGCAAAGAAACCAATGAGTGAAGATGAGGAATGGTTGAATGTGAACTCTGATGTAGAGACAATGTCCAGTTTCGCTGGTTCGGGTACACCTGATTCGAAGACCATGGACAACAAGACATCTATTAATGCTGCTGCATCATCAGAATCAAATGATGATCAAAAAGAATCAATGTATACATATAGTGAGAGTAAGTACTACTTTGAGTATTCTAAATGTTGGAATCTTAAATTATTAATTATACAAAAAAAATCTTAAAGTCTAAGCTATATTACTGAAAATATTTAATTCAATTTATTTTTTACTCCTTATGCATAAAGAGGGATCTTGTAAGTGTAACGCATGTGTCCGATAGTCCTTTTCAGTATGTTTTCATTTAGTTTGCCTAGTTATTTTACTTTTTTGAATGTTTACATGTATAAAGCTATAATAATAAAAAAAGTCCATGCAGACGTTTGGAGATTATTAGCTCTTGTGCTTTATTCTCTTGAGATTGGTTTTTAAGTTACAAATTAACACATGTTGATCGCCACGCCTTTAGGAGTTGGTTTTCGTATGTTATTAATATGATTTTTTATTGTACCGTTCTAGATGTAGATACTGTTCTAGAGCTAACATTTCGCCGATACATTAACGATTTTAGTAATGAAACGTTGGAATATTACTAGCATTTTGAATTGTTAGCTGTCTTTACCGGTCACCGGTGACCGCCGTGGCGTTTAGAGTGTTAATAATATTTCTAACAAAGATATAAAAGCTTGACAGAGTACGCAATTCCTTTTAGCCGGCGAACGTATTAAGATAGTCCAGATGAAACGTGAGGAAATCATCAACTGTCACTGCGGCTACCGCGAGGAGGACGGTTTGATGGTGCAGTGCGAACTGTGCCTATGCTGGCAGCACGCACTGTGCCACAACATACAAAGGGAGTCTGAGGTGAAATACCAATTTATATTATGCACCATGCACCATAATTGTGCATATTAATTTATTTAGAAGGAAAACGCTTTTGCTCGTATGATAAAGACATTCATCTGGTTTTATTCTGTAAGGTCGGCAACGCACCTGCGACTAACCGAATATTACGGCTACGGGGGACGGTCATCGCTTTCCATCGTGCCAATTGCACACTCGTTCTCTTACTCTGTTTATAATAAAATCTCGACGTTCTTTGTCCAAGAATGTCATAATAGGTTTGAAGTCGGACGATGTCAACGAAAATGATTCCATAACAATATATACCTGAACATCATTGCACCGATGTTGTCAGGTGCCCGAGAAGTACACGTGTAGCATCTGCCTGAACCCGCGTCGCGGGCGGCGCTCGAAGCGCTTCGTACACGACCAGGACCGACTGTACGAGGGGCTGCTGCCAGGCGCGCGCTCCTGCGAGGCGTTGCGCCGCTCGCACGAGCTCGCGGGCAACCTGCTGCGCGTGCAGGATGCGCTGCACGCGCTGCGCGTCAAGTATTACGTGGCCACGTGAGTACCTACTCTCCCCGGTCACTGAACAATTTGTTTTCTCTTTTTTTATCGGGGATGGGTTAATAATTAAAGGGTTAAATGCAAACGAGGCCGTACATAGCGAACTGTGCTCGCCCAGAATACTTTTGGGTCTCGCAAGTATGATCGCTGGATCAGAATAATGCTGTTACTGAGCCTGAGAGGCAGTCATGGTTCTCAAACTTATTTAGTCAAGATACGATGTGAGTATGCAATGTGTGTCACATCCTATCTGAGAGTTTGGAACAAAAGAAAAGCACGAGGAAAGGGGATCAGATAAGATCTACCGATCTTGGAATAAATGGGATAGATGGATAGTACGGATAGAAGAAAATGGAATAGTCAACATAAACTTAGGATGGGAACTTTGAGTAAAATTTTGTTCCTGTTATTAAATTTGAAATGTATTTATTTTAAAATTCTCATACATATTTTGCATTGTGATTGATTTTTCTCATTAACGTTTTCTCAATAACGGTGTGTACATTTTCGTAGGAAGAAAGATCACCCGAAGTTGTATCTATGGGCGAAGGATTGGGAAAGTTCCGAGCTGAGTATGACACAGGAGAAGTTAAACTCGGGTTATTCGGATCTCAATATTATTATAAATGATATAGGCAAGGAGAACTATCCAATCAAAACGGATGAGATTAAAGATATGCAAATGGATGAACGCATGTCTTCCGAGGATAATGATGAGAGGTTTAGTCAGCGGGATATACCGCTTGGTTCGCAGACTCTGTTGAGTGGATTTCTGTCAAGCCCTAGTGGTCCGTCATTAGAACTGCCCATTAGTACCACCGAGTTGGAGAGATTGGCCAAGTGTGTTCAAGGTATGCAACGTTAAATTTTGTTTTAACTGGCCTATCCATGTTAAATATTTTCCACATTATCATAATCATACAGTCTTATTCTTTCGTGCGTGGTGCTAAATTAAATACTGTTATTTTATCGATTATAGGCTAACATTTGATTACAATTGCACCTGATGTTAAGTGATATTCAGGCCGTAGATGATGTAGCGTGTTCGCTCTGAATATTTTTAGCACTCCCACGTATGACAGTCGGAATATAGTCACGCTGTTAGCGTGTTAAATTGACATTGAGGGTGGTAGCTAGCCATGCGGGTTTGAAAATCTCTACCATCATCCTAAATACGTAGCTAAGTATATCTTGTTTATAACTAAAAGATGTAAAAGTTTAAGACTTCACTATTTATGTGGTATAATCACTGCGCCACTGAGGTAGTCTTAGTACAACAAATATAATATGTGACGACACCGATGTCAGATCAAGCGGTGTGCGTGCGGGCGCCGCAGCCGGAGGCCGCGATAGAGAACGGCGCGTGCCGCGAACGGCTGCTGCACCACATCCAGCGCTGCCAGGCGCTCGTCGACGCGCGGCTCGACTCCATCGAGGCGCAGGTGGCGGGTCGGTATACAACAGATACACACCGCTAGAACTAACTGATTATCTTGCCGAATGCTGTACGGGCCACTATTGACTTTCGACTTAAACCTCTAGAGCCCGATTTTCTTAGGTTAACGAAAGGTAGCAATTATAAATCTATATTTATACAAATGAAGACATTATTATTTCGTTTGAAAAATTTTTTTACAATAATACGACTATGTGACTTTTGAGGTTATAAAAATCTATAACATTTGTATTTCTTTTTAAAATGGTGATGTATTGAAATTTTTACATGAAAGTAATCGTTAAGAAGCCGTTGACCGTCATCGTTGATGCTCACACACCTATAGCCCATTATTAAGATCATTGCAGCTGAAGCTTATTGACTGATAAACTTTTAATCGATGGCCCATTTCCTAACTTCTACTTATTCATTTTTAAAATATAAAAAAGACATGTGCCTAATACAGTCTGTGGAGACACAACCGGATGGATGAGAGTGGGAAGGTTTTTTTCACCATATTACGAGATATGAGTTAAGTTAGGAATAAAAAAAGTAATGTGGACAGATACCAATGTTTAATGGCTTTGAATTTTTTTTGAATACTTCTGTATTCATTTGATTTTCATTGAATTTGAATATTTCTGTAGGGAAGCATACTCTGGCTCTCATTTGTATGACTGCCATAACACATACATAGCGCTAAACTGATATCAACGCTAGCAGGTTAGAAAGAACCATTACAACTTTATTACTTGTCTTACCCCGGAAATGAACTATGGATCTTTCTTGTTACCAGGCAAGCAGTTAATTATTCTTCCACAGAGGCAGTTGCTGCACATATGCATTTTTATAATTGCTATAATCTTTGTCTTTATGATGTAGCACTGTTTAATAGTGGTATAAATTTAATAGATACACTGGACATAAATGCTATTTTGTTATCGTATATTTCCTTTCATAGAATTGGAATCTCAGGACCCGTCATTCGAAGATGACGAAACAGCCGACTTTTACCCGCGAACCAAGCAAACTATTCAAATGCTGATGCGCGATCTCGATACCATGGAGGAGCTTGGTGTCATTACCTGAATATTATAACATTAATAGAAATGTTAAGTATTATCTAATTAATCATTGGATACATTATATTAAAATTTTTAGCTTCGCGATATTGTGATACACAGGTAAATAAGCGAAAAAATATGGAGGCATTGAAATTTAATATTCAAACTATGGTTTAAATATTTATGAGAGATGCAATCTGTTAAAGTGAATGACATCTAATGACATAGAAAATATAAGGAATAGTATGTTAAAATAGCAAAACTATGTTTGTGCACATTTTAAGTAAGCATATATTATTAAATATATAGATAGTAAAGTTATATAAAGTGCCTGGTCTATTTTCCCTTATTTATTACTAATGATGCTAAAGAATTTGTGTATAATGGTTTTAAAAATAATTTTGTTAATAAGTTATTAAAAGAAGTTAGTAGATTCAAGAATATATTTCAATGAATATTGTTATTGTTTATACAGGTGTAATTAGTGTGGTATTCCAGAACAATTTTTTCTGTTATAAAGTAAGAAAATGTGCAGTTATGTTCGTATATAATGAATATATTCTTTTAAAGCAATAAAGGTTTCAAAAAATACTTGAATGTGTTGATTTATTCCTTAGTTCATTAGTATATATACACTAACCCTTTGAGTAATGAATTATTTGGAGACGGATTTAATTTATTGCGATCTGGATTAATATGTAGGAGTAATACATTTTATTTGGAATATACTTATATTGGTCTATAAATATATTTTTGAAAGAACATTTCAATTACAAAATGTAAATAAATATATAATTAAAACAAAATAGAAATATTTATAAACAAGAACGAACTTTAAAAAAATCTAATAATTTTGTACTGTGTGGTATTTTTCAAAACACGTCTATAAATGCAAAGGTATCTGGCACTGTTTGCATTGCCAAGCCAAAAAAAACGGATAAAATAATAATTATTTGCAACTGTAAGATGTCGAAAAGAAAGGTTAGGCAATTGTTTGCGATCAACGTCAAATAGGTGGGCTGGCGCAAAAATCAACGCCTACTACTCAAATTCTTCTTCACTTCAACTTCGCCCAAGTAAATAGATGACGAGTCTCACTCGTCAGATGTACTCAAAGGGTTATAAACATGCGTATATTTGAGGTTTGATAGTTGCACATCGTCTGTTTTTTTTTTAGTCAGCATTTTTAAATGTTACATGAAAATCAGGCCTTAGATTAGTCGCTGAGAATACTCTCCCACATAATTGTGTACGAAATATTTTAGTAAAGTATAAGTATTGTGGCAGTTATAAAAATATTAACTTGAGTAGTTGCGAACGGAGTACATAAAGAAATACTACGAAAGAATACTTTATTTCTCACAAATCATCAATATATCATATCAGAAAAGTCTAAGGAACACATACAAATTTCAATTTTACAATGTGTTTTCGAATTAAATTCTTAGTTTATTTATTATTTACATTATTCTTTTACGCTTTTTTGATTTTAAACAACAATTGTTATTTTTTAGGTTTTTTTTAAGTCTTAATTAACAATAATTACGAGTAAGTACGTACGTAGTACAAAGTAAGATCAACTAAACAAACTAAAATTCAATGGTTGTATAAATATTGCATAAATTAATACAGCGTGGTCTCCTTTGGTATTGAAAACTTGGTGGCACCGATTATTCATAGAATCGATAAGACTTAATGTTATCCTGCGGCAATTGCTCCCAATGAAATTTTAGTAAGTCCATCAGTTGTTGAGTTGTTACTTCATTCAAGTCCTTTCAAACACGTCTCTGATGCATTTCCCATGCATGCTCGATGGGGTTGAGGTCTGGCGATTGTGCAGGCCAAGGCAATACCAGGATGTTTTCCCTTGCCAAGTACTCCCGTGTGTGCAAAGCTGTATGCGAAGGTGCATTGTCATGCATCAACGTGAAATCGGAGTCAAAGGTTTGTGCGAATGGATGGACATAAGGCCTTAGATCATCGTCGTAATTTACAGTGTTCATCTTACCATTTACAAAAATGAGCTCAGTTCGTCTGTTCATAATACCCTCCCATACCATAACTGTTGAGCCGTTGTATGGATGCACTTCGTAAACGCATCTCAGTCTTTCAGTATTTCCAGAACGACGGTACACTCTTACCCGTCTAGTATCAGGCTGGAACTCAAATCGAGACTCATCGCAAAATAAAATTTTATCCCATTGTTCCCGGGTCCATGTAATGTGCTCTCTACACCATTCATTGCGAGGAGCGCGATTCCCGTGACGTATCAGTGGGCACTTAATTGGCCGTCGTGCTCGTAAGTCATACTCATGCAGTCGATTTCGCAAAGTTTAGCAGCTAACAACAACACCACTTGGATTTTGTAGCCTTGAACGTATCTCTCGGGCGGTTAACATCGGCTGGCGTCTTACAGTCAATTGTATGTATCAATCTTGCCGTGTGGTTGTACACCTTACTCGACCTGACTTCTGCTCAGCAGGATCTCCCGTGTTTGTGTAACGCTGATGAAGACGGCAAATAACGCTTCTGTTGACACCAAAATATAGATAGATAGATTGACTTCTTCTCGCTTGCAACATCCCTACAGATTTTTGTATTTCATGTGTTAAAATGACGTGGCTGCATGACGTAAAAAATGACTCAAAATCAAAATTTGTTCAAAACTTTTTCTAATTATTGTTTGAATCATAAAATTGATACAGAATACAACATTTTAATAAGAAAAGAAAACTATAAAATTCGAACGAATACAATCGCTTTTGAATTTGTGAAAAAAAACACAAATGATACTAGATTTTTTTACAACCAACCAGTATGTCCTTTAAATCAAAAAAATTTATATATATATAGGTATTACCTACTTGGGAAAAAATTATATAATAATTGATTATTAAGTCTTAGCAACACATAATATATATATATATTTAAAAAAAGTTCTTAAGAAAACAGTTACCAGAAGGAAAAAAGTTGTCATAATAATACATTTTCTTTTTCCTTAGCTGTTTTTAACTATGATTTATAAATCAATGTTGCAAAAGGACAGTAAAATGATGTCACTGATGGATAACTACACCTGTCCCACGCTTTTAGTTTACTTGGATTACTTGATTTTACATTTACATGGTTATTAAATCACAAAAAAACATTTTTTTTGGACTATTTATGATAGCCTAACTGAACAAAACATTCAAAAATCGAGTAATTCCAATAATGTCGAAAAGAATGGACAGGTGTACATATTGATGGACAGATGACAAATTAAAACAGAAATAGTTTACAAAAAATTTATTAACATCAAAAAATTTCATCCTTCATAGAATTTAGGCAATTTATCTCCTAGGATCACTGTACGTTCTACACCAGCCTCCGTGATAACACCTAAACGAACTACACCACCCGACGAGCCATCACGTAGCATGGCCAGTGTAAGTGTGTTCGTAACAAACTTCACAGCTTCCTCTTTGCTCATATTCGGCTTGAAGTTGGCATCTACATAGCCATAGACATAAGATGACCCAGAACCACCGATAGATACTGCTTGCCTTTGAACCATACCTCCAATGGGTACACAGTAGATTTGGCCTGAAAAAAAATTAAATGTTTTTTTTTTAAATGATGAATATGTATGCGTCAACAAAATACTTCAAAATAGGGACAATGATTCAATATGGCAACATTTATAATAATGTAACATTGACTAATATTGTTATATGTTTTTATATTATGAATTGTAAACAGGATTTGAATATTTGATAAAACTATGAATGATATGGCTATGTTATAGCATATTTACATAACATATACTACAATTAATAACAACTGGGTCTCTCTTGGAAAGAAACCAGAAAAAATAATTAAATTTTCGAGCGATTTACCATAAAGTAAAATTATAATTTTATGCTATATTTACCTCCTTTCTTCTTATCCCAACCAGCAACTAAGATACCAGCCATCAATGAATCACGGTAATTATAACAAAGTTCACGGAAGATTGCAGCAGCAGTTTGAACAAGCGGAGGTTCACCAAGTTCCATTTTGTGAAAGTCTGTAATGAAATTTTTTTATGAATATAAAATTAATTTAAAGTTAGTGAAACAGAGGTTAAGGTATGAATGAGTACTATTTTTAGGACACTGAACAAGCATTGCTTAGAATATAAACAGAATCTATAGTCATTAGACTTATAAATTTTACCAATAAGCATGAATTCATATATATATGTATGCTATCTATAATTATTATTCAAATAACACCATATTCACAGCGTATAACATTCAGAATCAGCAGTATGCAGTACAAACAAAATGGCTATGAATTTTTATTTCAATTTGTATAAGAAGTATGTGGCAAAGCCATACATTATGAACCAAGAACTTACTAAGGTGATATGTCACTATATCGGCGATGGCTTGGGTGTCTGCAGCAGATCCCGAACGACAACAGTAGATATGATCAGTGATTTTTGTTAGTTTGTCGGTTACTCTGTTTGCGATGTAGGCACCCGTGGTCGTACGCGAATCAGCACCAATAACCACGCCGCCATCAAATTCACAGGCCATAATCGAGGTGCCTGTACTATGTGGTGCGTTCATCCATTCAGGTAGACAAGGGTCAGTATAAGTGTTGATCACTGTAGCGGCCATTTCTCTAAAAATACTTGTTTATTTACACAGGTTACTGTAAAAGAAGTCTACTTTAGCTTTAGATTAATACAAATGTTAACAAAGATGTACTTACAGTAATAAGATATCAATTTAAACGTTTTGCTAATGTAGTAAACTTGAAAGTCACGATTTTGGTTTAGATTTCGGTATACTGTCAATGTCATTGTCGTTACTTTCAGTGTTACCAAATCTACCAATTTATAGATTATACACTATTACTGTTACCAACGCTGGACCAGAGTGAAAATTTGTGAGTTATTTTTCAAAATTGATAAGTATAAAAGAATAATTAAATTAACAAAAATTGTGTTATAATTTGTAATTTTGATTGTTGATGTTAATTTTAATAACAGCTTGTAATAATGATTCATCATATCATGTATGATTTTAAATTAAAGTTTATAGGCGTTGAAATGTTCAAATTAGCGTTTTTGGCATACAAATGGTTGAAATTAAACAACGATAAAGCAAATTTGTAAATAGTTGGAGCTATTCTTAACTCACAAGTATACTCTTGATTATAATAAATGCTTAGTAGTTATTTACGTTTAAATATAACGTGGCTGATCTTTCCGATAGTTACGATTCTCATTTGTTTTAGTTACCATGTAAATGTAAATGTAATGTACATGATTAATTACTATGATCAAATCGTTTTAAGTACAAGTTGAAAACATAATATATTAACATAAATACAAAGAAAAGTAAAACTATGTACAAATTTATAATTAAATCTCATAATAACTTACTTTCTGTTAAAGACAAAAAGCATTATCTAAATTTTTTAAAAATTCATATTGTTTAAAATGCTACGGTAAAATCATAATCCTAATATAATTGTTGTCTATATATTAATTGCTATTTTTATCCATATTTACCTTCAACGATCGTTTACCTTTTTTTAAATTATGAATACACAAGATTTTATACTATAGCACAAAAGTTTAATAATACAACTTTTTGATAAGCACGCTCCTCATTGATCAATTCGATTAAACATTTACCAGCACCATGGCTTACGGACTTAATTAAAATATTTATAGCCAAACGTGATTACGCCAAGACACGCTTTAAAAAAAATCCAACAGACAATAATAGAGTCATGTATAATGAACTGCGTAACCGCTGTAATAGAAATGTAGAGACGCTAAGCGACAACACATTCACACGAAAATTGAAAACACAAATGATAGCTCTACACTCTGGCAATTCTTAAAATCGTTGGGCATTGGAAAAACTCAAACTGGCTTTCCAATTAATTGCGACATAAATGCTCTAAATAAACATTTCGTAACACACCCATTAGTACTTGATGTAATAACAAAAAACAATACTTTATCCGCACTATCACTCTTGCCTGCCCTCAATTGTACTCCTTTTCAACTTCAACTTGTCTCTGGCTGGGACGTTAAGTGTTGTATGTTGGCTATTGCAAGTAGTGCAATGGGATCGGATAACATTAGTGTTAACATGATTAAACCTTTACTTGACATTTTGCCTCATGTAACTAACTTACTTAACACATCTCTTATTACCAACACTTTTCCAGACTTGTGGAAAAGAGCATTTGTTATCCCACTTCCTAAAGTTCAAAATCATTATAGCACTTTCGTCCTATATCTAATTTACCTATCCTTCTCAAAGTTCTTGAGCGACTTGTTCATGAGCAATTCTGTAAATATCTATCACAAAACAGTATCCTCAATCCTTATCAATCTGGGTTTCGAAAAGCGCACAGCACAGTTAGTGCTCTTATTAAAATCACTGATGATATTAGGGAGAACATAGACAAGCAACACGTAACTGTTGTTGTGTTATTGGATTTTAGTAACGCTTTCAATACTATTGATTTTGATATTCTACTTGCAATTCTAAATACGCTTAACGTATCACTGACAACAAGCAATGTGTTCGGACGGAGTATGGTTGTTTATGGTTGATTTATTAAATGCTAACCTGAGTACAATCTCTGAATGGTCTAAATCCTTTGGATTAGTTCTCAACCCGAATAAATCGCAGGCTATTATTTATGGAACCTCTAAAATGCTAGCTCAATTAGATATGAATAATGCACCGTGTATTAAATATAATAACACAGTTATTCCTTTTTTTAACGTGGTGAAAAATTTGGGAATCCTGATGAATAATAAGCTATCGTGGGCTCCACATATCTCTGCCGTAAATAAAAAAATGTTTGGAGCATACCCCTCTTTAAAACGACTACAGTTACAGTTCTTCCTTCCTTTCAAAACTAAAATTTTGCTGTTTCAATCTCTACTACTTCCTATACTTGACTATGCAGATGTTAGCTATTTAGATCTTAACGAAGAGCTGCTAAGTAAGCTCGAACAACTTCAAAATCTATGTATTCGCTTTATC
>DWQX01001087.1:0-31611 GCA_018245475.1 Pharmacophagus antenor
GTGCGGGGTTGGGGGTGCGAGGGGAGCGGCAGCCGATTCATGTTTACGGGGCCCGAGCGTCAGCTGTTCAGCACATGAATGTGCCGCGCCCGCGCCGCGCCCGCGCCGCATCGATTGATTGATAGCACGTGCGGCAGTCGCGCCGCGGACGCCGGCAACCGCGCGCGTCCTTACGCCGCGCCCACGTGTGACGCGAGCGCGCCCATCAATGGATTGCCCGAGGTGACCTGTCCCTACGGCATACGATCGCGCTTCACGTAAGTATAAAAGATTTCTGTAACTGTACAGCAATTAGCGCGGTTGCGCTGTGCGCTGTTTACGAGCGCCGGTGATCCGCCGCCTAATTCTTCCGGAGACAATTTTTTTTTCTCTATCGATCGTCCCGACGGGTAGGTTTCGACTGAATATTTATTAAATCCTAGGTGTGTTTACGTAACCGAAGGACATTCCATCGAGGTTGGGTGTGCGTAATTTGTGTGAAGCGGTCGGCGAGATAATATGAATTATTGTTTTTATTTGTAACTACTTGTTTTAATTTTTTTGATACCTTTGTTCGAGATGTCATATACTGTTTTGTTAATGTAGACTATCCGACAGGAATTATCTATTAAATATCAATTCGTTATTTAGATAAGCCGCCTTTGTGCGAGTCGATGCTTCTCCATTTTGTTAGCCCAGTCAGCTTGTAAATATCCCGTCAAACTTGAATGAAAACTTTAATATTATGATTTAATTTTTATTTATTAATAGGAGTAGTAATCTAATACATTGATATTCAATCGATTTAAAATAAACATAGAAATATTGAACTCGTGATAGCTTAATTTACCTGTAATGTTTATTTAGTTAAAATATGTTGTGGCCTTCAACCTAATTGTTTTCATACATGCATGTTATTGCCAAAACTAGTTTATGGTAAACCTTTGTATATTCAATTTCATCTTATTAACATGGAATACGTAATATGTTTTCCTATTCGCGTTATTAGCAAATTGGATTCCGGGAAAACTGGCAAACAACAATATCTTACATGTCTTCAGTTATTAATTTGTATAAACGAAACTTGTAATATAATTTTTCTCATTAAAGTGGTAACAATTTTTGTTGTTGTTTTGTAATAAGTCCAAAATAAGTTAAACAAAATTGAAATTAATAAATCTGACATTAATCGAAATTTGGTAAAAAAATATATCAGTGGCAATAATTTTTGATTGTCGTAGGTGTTTTCGTCCAGGTTTTAAAGCATCTCCTATATGTTGTTAAGCAGAAGTTTATAAAATATGATTTTTTTTTGGAGATAATGAGACTCATTACCTTAGGGCGCAACGTGGAGCAAATACACTTTAAGGCAATTCATTGAGTAGAAGTGTAACCATGATATGGACGTCAAACAAAACTTTTAACTGCTCGTTGGATGAAATAATAAAAAGAGTGGTTGATTGCTAAATATTGCGAAATGTACGACCAAAATGTTTACCAGATTTTTAAAGAAATTTGATCATTTGTGCCTGTAGCTTCCTTCAGTCACATCCAGAATCTTAGTCACTGAAAACTGTTAATTTATAGGTAGTTATGTGAACATGGGCGTTATTTAAGCTGTAAGAATAACATCGGTATAGGATATAGGTATATAGTATATATCATGCATGCATTTATTTTCATGCAAACCACAATGTGAATAAATGTATATATTGAACACAGAAGAACGTGGGGATAATTGAAACTTATGGAAAAAAGGGAGAAAATAAGATATGTTACTTAATAAATATGCAAAATATACAGATTCATTTTTATGAACATAAATACTCTAACCAATATAGTAACAAATAAGTTGTAAAAATGAAGTGCAGAAAAGAGTGAGAGAGATAAAAATAGCATATTATTTTATATATTATATTAACAAATAAATATACCAACAGAAATGTTATTGGAGTCGGTGTCTTAAATATGACCGTTTAGAATATATTTATTATCATGTTCCATTTTTAAAAAACCTTTACAACTCCACGAATTCCTCTTAACAAGTCGAGGAAACCTTTGAATTACGTCCCGCTTCTACCGCTTCTATTCAACGTTAATATATTCCAATAACTATTGCCACTTATTCGCTTTCTTAAAGAAGTTTCTACTCGAAAACTTTTACGTACTGGCCTTTAATAAAATAAGCCATCTGCCAAAAAGAAAAAAAGAAATATTAAACTTTCAATGATTACGCAATTTTCCGCGTACATTTTAATGTCGTCAATTAATGAAATCCCGTTTTGAATTATGTTTTTCGCTTATAAATAAACAACTCTATCCCCTTTGTTTAAAATTAGCAGCTGTTATATTTTATTTCATAAAAATATAATTACATTATACATTATATAATTATATTACTAATTAATGTAAACGCTGTCTCAACATTAATAGTACTAGATAATTGATTTCAGTAAGGAATTCTATACATTTGGTAAATTTGTCGAGTACATATAAGTTCTTTAATTTAATGATAATCTGCATATTTTTAATTCCAATTGTCTTTAACTTTTTCTCCCAAAAAACAAAACAATATATTTAATGAATTTAAAGAATCTCTGTGTTAAGTTTGCGGAGATCAGTTAACATAAAATGAAGTGGCAGGCCTGGCAATTGCCATATTACTCTTTATATGAATATCCAAGTATTTTTACGCATTAATTAATGGGTTAAAGGTCCCAAAAATAACGTATTGTGAAAAACAAAGTTCAAAAAATGATTGACGGACCACATGTGAATAAATGTGTAATCGATTTGTACACTTTTTTCAAAAGTACTTAAGTTTATACTATTTATAACTTTAGGCGACTTGTTTATTAAAGAAAATAATGTATGAAAATAATTGTACACGTTTCACTCACTGCCAGTTACAACAAGACACACGTATAGAGTAATACATGTCAAAATGAACGTATAATTTTTATTATATGTTTAAAATTAAACAATTTGTTGCACATAACACCGAGGTCACGTAAAGACGTAATTGAAATTTGGTTGACGCATCATCCCATACAAGCTTCGAATTTCTTATTGACGTTACTTGCCAATCCAAATAAATAGCGCACCCGCTTGCAAAGGGAACACGATTCCGAGCGATCCGGGCAGAGCTTACGTTGAATACCTGTCGTTTTTACCTACACATTCAAAGATACCTTTGAAAAGTTTCTGATGCCTCGAGACGAACTTTAATATTAACCAAAGCTCATTTTACCGCTCAGAAGCCTTATATAAATATATTCTCACATTTTAAAATTTTACTGATAATTTTAAATTAATTAATGTTTAAGTAGTAATTTGATACGTCAATGTAAACGCACACATCCATTTTAGTAGCCGTAATGTCAATAAAGCGTATTTGTTTATTGAATATTATGTCAAAAATTGGTTAGTCAAAATGACGAGTTACGTAAATTTAATGTTAGAGCATTATTTTTAGCAGCAGAGTAGTACACGATATATAGAAACAACGTAATTAGATACTAGAAACTTTATTTTAGTAATAATAAACACCAAGCGTTAATAACAATGCTTATTGTGATGTTATTTAAGTTAAAGATGAAATTATATCAGGGTGCGTTCTTTGTGATGTGTAGATATCATTTTTGAAATATCACGCCTAAGGGACGAAAGTCAGAGAAGGGAGGAATTTTTATAATTTTTATTAACCTTTTATTCTTTAAGTCAAATGTGTGGAAAATTGTACACTATCTGGAGTGGAATCAATCTTAATATTAAATAAAGAAAATATCGCACCGAGAGAAGCGAGCTGGTGACGGCAACTTTTTTAATAAAAACGGTATATGTGCTTGCAATATTGCGTGAATAGACATTTTTTACATCTAAATCTCTAATTTCTGGATTTATAATTACATTCATAATATAGATTTTTACTCACTTAGATATAGATTAAAGGAATGAAATTAAGTAATAAATTAGCAAACGTTTCAGGATACTTTTGCTTTTCCAGTCTATTTGCCGATTGGCGTATACTGTTCCAATTGCAAATAGGTACCGAAGTTTTACTTCACTGCAATTGACCGACTCAATCACAAAGTGTTCCAGTTCGGAAGTTTTGGAACATTCATTTACGTTGCGGCTTTACTATATGTATTCCAGCGGTCCGTGCAACCAGAGCTGCGGGCAATGTCCGTTTTCAATAAAAATCTCACGCAAATGGGATATTGCAAGCTTCGGTTGCAATATTCGTTCGTGGATTCGGTATTAAAAAATGCACCGTATTTATATAATTTATTTTTATCCTTCCACCAGTTGCGTTATATATATAACTTATACTGGCAGATAATGTCGTTTGGCATTGAATCTTCCTTACGTACAAGAAGCATCCAGCATTAAAGTATTTAAAAAAATAAGTACTTTTTAATCGAGATGAATAAGTTTTTATTTAAAGGAATGTATATTTTCTAGTAATTAGAATTTAATATATAATTGAAAGTTGAAGTTAAGTGACAATAAGGTCGTAGATGTTGAAATTAGCTCGCCCCGGATACACTGGCTCTCAAATGTATTACTGTCGGAACACAGCAATGCTGTTATGCCAGATTGATATTAGGAGTGGAAGCTAGCCAGACGAATTCTAAAGAAACCTACCTACCCTACCAGTCATCCGCAAAAAAAAACGGGTCAACAAAGTGTCATCGGCAGTTAAAAAAATATATTAGACATGAATATACTGCTGTCTCGACATTTTATGACATAAAAATATATTAAAAAACAAAGGCTTAGCGATTTTCATTCATATCCAAGAGTAGAAAATAAAACGGCGCTTTTATTTTCCATGTCTAAAGAGTAAAACTCTTAATGAAAGAATGACGGAGGTACAAGGGTTCCGGTTCGAGGTAATTAGGTACTGTTGGTCTTTTAAGTAGTTTAGTTCAGTTTAATCTGTATTTAGAAAACAGTATTTCGTTTTTTTTTTGTAGCAGAATTTCATTAATCATTGAATTTAAACTTCTTTAAAGTCTACAAAAACTATTTTTTTTTGTAACTTGTTTGATTATAAAATGGGTTATAGTGTAAATTGGATATGTATTTATCGAATGCCAGAATAGTGTCGAATAGAGAAAAACAGAGATAGAGTAATACGAGTTGTTCACGGTATTACAAGATATTAAATATTATGTTACATATTAATTTACTGTGATATGAGTGAGATAGCTTTAGTGGAAACCTTATTTATTATAAGTTTATAGAATCCCATAACAAATAAATGTATTACTCTGTTTGAAGGCATGGGCCGTATACATGACATATTAAAAAGTTTTTTATTTATATAAAATGATCATGTGAAAAAAGTTTTTATATAACTTACTAGTTATGTAAAAACATTAATAATATATATATTTTTTTAAATAAAACTCGACACGTGTACGTGATGTGAGTAGTTGGTTATGTTAGTCATTTAATCATTCTTTTTTTAAGATATGTCATTCTATATAAAAGAGTAGGTCAGCTTTGCTGCCACATGTTGCATAATGCTTTAGTTTCATAGAAGCAGAAAAATCTAAGTATTCTACAATTGTATATATATCCAGTCGCGTAACATAAAGATTTTCTTACTACTTTATTTGAATGAAAAATAATTTACGTTTAGAAACGAGCAGTCGTCAACTACCCGCTTCTTGGGGCGTGGTAATTATTTAAATCAATATTAATAATATTACCCCCCCCCCCTAACGGTACCAATTATCGTGTCATTAATAAATGAAATACTAAAAATAGGGAATAAAATCTTCCTTTCAAATTTTAACTTAAGCTCCCCCTCTTACGTGGTAAATACACCTATTAAATAACACACCCTCCAAATTTCACATCTCTAGGACCAACGGTTTAGGCTGTCCTTTGATATATAGGTGAGTCGGTCAGTGAATCAGTACTTTTATGAGAATAGATTTTTTTTCAATTCCAAATTGAATATTAGAAGATATAAAAATCAAACTCGTTCCAGAGTACCGTATAAGAAGTTGTCAACGCAAGCAAAACCGAGTTTTCCGTGAATAGAAGCATTGCTCTACAAGGAAATTATTTATTACAGGCATGTGTGAATATGTCGTACACATTATAAACTAAACATATGCATGTGTTCTTCCATTGCATACAATGCGGAACAGGGACGTTTGAATAATGTGACCAAAGTTTTGGCTTTCAAGTTCGCATAACACTTTTTACGAACATTTTTTCATTGTATATTTTTTCGATGCCACCGTAATTTGATACAATAATTTATCCTTATACTTAATTTTTAGAAAGAAAGATGAAACAAAGTTTTTGTAAAGGATAAAAACAATCTGAAAATTCGAATACATATAGGAGGTGTAGGGCATTTTTAATGAAAGTTATTGCGTCAAAATGGCGGCACTTAAATCTGGTGATGAATAGACATGGTAGACTTAAATGTTAAAAAAAATTGTTTTATTTTATAGTGTCCACAGTTATATTTGTCAGAGAATTAAATTCGAAATATAATATTGAAGTAACAATTTGTGAGAATTATTTTGGAACAATTTTATAATCCATGCAAATATAGATAAATAAAATATTATGTATGTACTATAAATAGTGGAACGTCTAAGTTGATTGAGAATTGTACTTATTTAAAAGATAACGAACTCTGTTTATTTTTGATATAAAGCAGGTATGAAACTATTCCAAAAAATACTAAAAGTAAACGGCTTAAGCATCATGTCCCGGGTTTACGACTCGCCATTTGGTATTTGTAACTATGACCTACTTTCGGTTCGGAGCGATGTAGTCTGCCTTGAGGCTCATCCCGTTTCTACAAACTGATTTCCAGTGAACACTAATTTGACAAAGTCCTTTTAAATTAAACGCGTCTGATTGTTGGACGAAAAATCTTTGTTACGAAACTTAAATCTAGTACATTCTGGAACGATCGAATACATGTTATATTCATTATTCGTAATTTCTCGTAATTCTTATTCTCAAATGACGGCAATTAATAATGAACTCATAGACGACCAAGCGTGCTCGCCCAGGATACAGTGGCTCACATGTGACTGCTGGAACAATGCAACGTCGTAGGTAGCTAGGTAAATTTGAAAAAATCCTACCGATATCCGAACTCCACTACACATGTTGTCCCAAAATTTAACTCGAGATTGTTTTACAATACAAGCGGTGAAACACGCCACGTAGGTGTCGCGGGGTCGGTGAAAATTCCCTACAATATCTTCAATCATATTGTCACTTAACGTCGCTAGAAATTGATATTAGACAAAGTCATAAAACATTTTATATAATCAAATACAACCTCAATGTTGGCAACATTGGAGTTTATAAATAAACAATAATTGAGTTTAATATATTTACGTATATTTATTAGTTAATCCGATCGACAGACGAACTTATTAAGAGAGTCAATAAAAACAACAAACTAATAAGCCCAATTAACAATAACAAGATGTTTGGCAAGCATCTTGAAATTAATTCGGCAATTGTTCGTTCGCGCACAATGAATAGTCCTGTTTACCTCATCTACGGTATATGCCGCGACGTTAAGTTACTCTGACTAATGAAACTTGGAGGGTGTATTCGTCGAGATTGCTCCGACGCGAGTTTTGCAGTTTCGCAGATAACGGGCGTAGCGTATCGCAATGATTGATGTCGCTGCGACCGGTTATTGAGCGGCCGAGTGGACCGGATCGCTTAGCTGATTTGTGACTAACTCCGCGAGGGGCTTTATAGATAAGTGATGGGATGAAACAGCAGTTTTACGGTCAGCTAGTGTTGCCCAATATCCATTATTTTTTACGTGTCAAATTTATGAATATCATTAGTGGCTGTCTTCAAGAGAATAGAAAACAGATTACTTCTAGATTTGTGAAACCACTTCACTTAATATCAATTGATATTTTGGCTTAGTAGGAACCCGTACAATAAAAGAAAAATCTTGTTAATATATTATCGAAGTTAGACTTTTTTAGTATAATGTTTAAAATATGTTAGTCAGTGACGATTAATGATTAAAAATCATTACTAGTCTTACACTTGACCTCAATAGACACACGATGTTGTGACAATGAGGCCGTAGATGATGAAGCGTGCTCACCCAGAATATTATCAACTCTATTATGTATACATGTTTGTAACAACATATAGATATTTTTACGCTTTGATCTAAAATTTACCATTAATAAAGTATTCATATTCGGACAACTTCCAAGGTACCAGAAATACAGACAAAGGAAGTTTGCAGTGTAATGGAATAAGATACCAATCGTATTACAACTTCTGGCTTGTTTAGTAATATCATTACAACTTTTGCATTTGGTTGAAGAAGACCAAGATCAGTTCTTTTCAAAAATCTCTACTTACACAGCTCTTAGAATGTTTATATTACTGCATATTTGCTTTTATATTTACATCATGTGGCAATGAGGTTTACCGCTAATCTTTCAACACGTAAGTCCACGGAGAAGAGAGTCCCGGGCCACGTGACAGGTTTGGGTGGTGGTAGGGTTTTTTCGAACAAGTCTAGCTAGCAACGACTTCCGATATCAATTCACTGCCATACCAGAAACTCCATTTTGGCAGTCATCAGTTCGAGTGATTGGCGCTAGCGCTCTATACAACTTTTAGCTATATTCTCACTTAATATCTAAGGCTAAATTTATGGCAACTGTAATCCAGTAGCTAATAAAAAGAACTTAGCGGCTGTATGTAATGAAATCGTGCAATTACTAATTGTAATCATAATTTATAAAGCGCCGTTTAATGTACCTATATAAATCTTGAAATTAGTGAAATAAACTCGACATAATTTCTTCACGACATAGAATTTTCCATGCGATGTTTATCAGTAGGTTAGCTGAGACAGTAAACTAACTAACGTCTTCCTGCCACTGACAAATTCCCTTTAGTTATAGCACACGGTTCGAGGTCAAAACGCTTTGTTCCGGAATTTATGGTTTATTGTATTATTTCTTATTACATGTAGACTTTAGCCTTTTATATATTTACAGATTTTTTTCTCATATACCTTAGTGCTTATAGTGTGATTTAAATTTTTCGTTTATTGTGAAATTCTTTTCGTCTTTTTGGAACTTTGTTTAATGGAAGAAAAAGGAACTTTGTAGGTATTTTTATAATTAAATTTTTTAAAGAGGTCTTGTTACTAAAATCTAAATGGAGTAATTTAAATAACCGTAACTCTTTCACATGTTCAAATATTCTGTATGAATGGTTTTACTATACTATATATGAAAATTATTGCAAAGTAAGTAAAATGAAAGCCAACAAAGTTGTAAAAAACACTAAAAAAATATTAAAAAGTTAATATGTAATGAGAGCTTACTGTGATTTTCACATGTTTTATTCACATAAATAAAATAAAATGTGTTTATTTACAGTTATTTTAAAATGTTGTTAGAAAAACCTTTTAAGCTTAAGTATATAGGTGTTTCTATTAGGTTGTTCCACTATCTCAAAACTCGTAAAACTAGATATTATGTATGTGAGCTTATTTTATGATGCCCTTCATTAGTTTTGGATCATTATTGTAACGTCATTATTGAAACATCTGAACTATGTTGCTAAAATTTTTTATATAGGTAATATTGTATATGTTAGGCAAAAGTCGTTTCAGGTCATATCGAACAAAAATATTTGCCTACATTACTTAGGTTATTTAAAAAATAATAGTACATAAACGTTAAGTATGACTTCATGTTTCATTATGGATGTTGTGTGATTAAACAAAGGTGATGTTCTTATTTAACCTTATTGTTTACAATAATAAAACATAAACTATGTTTTTCTCACTTTTATGGTCTAGCTGTAAACTGAACATAAATTATATTTTATGGCGCAGAAAATGGGTTACATCCTACGAAAGAATAAAAAAACAAAGGAGAATTTCCGGTAACGTGTTGTATGTAACTAGAGTTACATTCACATAACTGTTGCAGGCAGATATATAACGTTTGTTGGAAGTACCAATTTTATAAGAATATAATTGTGACTACGATTAATTTGATATAATATTGTGTATATTTATTATAATATATGCCTAAATAATATAATACAAGGAAATTACGTAGTCTTTTTGCTACATTTAATCAATTATGCCAATCTTTATATATCTATTTGATAATCGATTTTTGTAACAAAATATTTGTTCTTAACTGTTCTAAGATGTTCAATTTATTCATATATGCCCCAAATTATTTATTGTACTCGTTGCTACTCAGTGTTAAAAAGATATATATTTTACAGAATTTTTTTAATAGTAAAACTAAAAGAAAGGTAATATTGTGAAATAGTTTAACGTGTTGTTTAGGTTATGAATATGGACACTTTCTGCAAAGATATTTTTGAATTAAAAAAATATATCAATAAATCTAGCTGTTTCGTTACATTATTATTACCTAAAAACATTCACACACACTTTTAATGTATAACCCATGCCTCTGTGTACAGTACTTTTACAAAATTAAAATTTTTTAGGCCACGATAGTACAAGGAGGTTATTATGAAATAGTACCACAGCGGTAGAGTAACGAGCGACTACGCAAAGTAATTCTGTAAACATGGACGAAATAATTAACGGTAGTGTAGTAATAGTTCAGTGGTAGTGCACTCATATATCAAAGATGATTATGTTCAATGAATGTCTTGGTTCATTGTCTTTTACTAATAATTTTATTTGTGATGTATCACAGCGATAGCTTTTATAACAGACAAATCTTTGATTAGTTTGATTTTGGTTCGTTATGCGTAAGAAGTTTTTGTTAATTTTGAAGATACCGGCGTCATTTGACATTCCATAAAATGTACTAAAATCAGATAACAAAAAATCATTAATTTCATTCTGTTGATAGAAATACGTAATAAACAAGTAAAATTATATATTTTCAGAACTGAGGACCTTCTCCGAGTTCATGGTTAAGAAACAAATAATATGTACAAATAAATCAAAATAAACTTTTCTGGCTCGGCATCCATTAATCGAACTTATCACTAATGAAAATGTTAATGATTGGAGCATCATTCGGTCCAATTAAGTGTTAAATTAATAGAGGAAAATTTAATGGCTTACGGTTAATTCACGGATTATCATGAGAATAATCGTTATATAGGTAATGTAATGATGATTCTCATAATAATCTAAAGCGCTAAATTAAATTCAATAATACTTGTTTAATTAAATAAGAACTAAACATATGCCTTGTAGCGCGGAGGTGGCAATTCGACTACCACCATTATTAATGGAAAAGTTTGGACGGTGAAAGAGTTTTTCATTCCCGCTTGGCTAGCTGCCACAATTAATTTTAATATTTCGCTCTAACAGCATTGCTGGATTCCGGCAATCATACACGAGAGACAGAAGTATTATGCATGTACACGCTTCACTATCTACAGACTGATTGTCACTTAGTGGCGCAGTGGTAAACCAAGGAAGTTCATACAATATTCATCTTATATTATGGAATAAACATAAAGTTGTAGTGAATAACTTAAAAATCATGAAAGAAAATTTATATGAGGAATGGCCGTTTAATGCTTCTATTATATTCGCTGAATTGAATATTCCGCTACTGGATTATGCAAACATTGATATAAAATATCGATGTTGCCCGTCGTACTTCGTTACGACTCATGAATCGGCGAAAAAAAAAACTGAGAGTACGAAAAGAGTAAAGAACTTATGGTTCAAATGTTGAGATATCTTTTTACTTGCCATTGAACGGTGACAGTTTTTATAAGTAAACATTATATTAAAGAACATCAGGCTAAGTAATTGCAGCCCCAATTTTTAATTGACAAGTGTGAATTGATTTTTTCTGGGTTAAAATATATTTACTTTAAACTATTATTTTAGTGTTTTTACGCGGGTTGTACTTCTTTAGAGCAATTAATTCTACAGGTGTTAAAGTTCAATACATTAATTGTTAAAAGTATTTTTACTCAGAAAATGTAGTTTTAAGTTGTCGGTTGGCATTGATACACTTCCACTTCGAGTGGTAATAGCTAATGCGTTTTAAATTATAGAACATAGTTTAAACCATCAATCTTGTTAAAGTTTTCGAACTATTTCGCCTTGAACTTTCTGAGAAACGAAACACGCTACCTGCAGTCAGCCTGCAGCAAATTTTCGATAGAAAAAAATTGTTTCTTAAATAACTATTCATTTCGTATTGATGTTAAATAAAATTTATGAAATTATATTCAATATAATATCAGTTCCATTAAGATATTTTATGTGTACATATAAATGTATTTTAATATTTACATAAAATATTTTATGATGATTATCTTTTAAAACGATTTAATAGAACTTTACCGTTGTTTCGCTTATTTTATCAAGGTATAATTGTGAAGCTAGATTTTTTTATTACATATGTATCTTGTAAGTATGAAAATGATATCGCTATAATTTTAATTTCTTTCTGTTATCGTTTTTAGCAATTGCAACTTAAGGTTGTATATCACTTTCTTGATTACAATAAGCAATACATACAAATTACCCAAAAGCGTACTCGGCATTTAAGAATGATGATATTAGTTTACCGTTTGATTAAGTACTTAGTAGTACAAGCACCATTTTTTTTATAGCGTGTTCAATTAATGTACGGCTTCATCAAACAATGGAACAGTGATTGCGTAATCCACTCGGCAATAAAATTGATTGTGACCTAATGACAGACATACATTGATAGTCGTACGTAAAGTCGAAATAATAAATTACAATAACATTTATGTTAATTTGAATTTAATTCAAATTTAGAATATGTTTTAAGGAGGAGCAAATATTGTGTGCTCAGTTTAACTATATCTATTAGATTCCTATCTATAGTAAAAGAAAATATAGCGTAGAAGTCGGTAAGGCCGTAGGTTTTTTACAATATAGACAACAAATTTATACTTGATTTGGCCACATTGTAATTTACTTCCTTTTTTTTGAAGGCAGGCACTGGGAGACATATACACATTAGTGGTAGATGCCTTATCTATAACAACAAGGGTAATAATTTTAATGTTAATGCAGCACTAAATTCCTAGTTTTTCTATCTATACAATAATTTAGTATTTTGACCAGCATCAGCACCCCGGGAAAAGAAACTTACAAATAGTATAAGTCAAGGGAGTTCAGAATATTGTGTTGGTATTTTTGGTTGTTTTTCATCAGTTATGGGCTAACACTTGTAACATTTGACCTTCATTACATCTGATGTTAAGTGACAATGAGGCCCAAGATGGTGAAGCGTGTTAGCCCAGAATACTTCAGGCTGTCACCGGTATAACTGCCGGAATGCAACGACGCTGTAATAGTGGTAAATTGACATTGACGGTAGCAGTTAGGTGGGTGGTTTCTAAAAATTCTACAACTATACTGTCTCTACTACACTTGTGGCCCGAGAATCAAAATCGGCACGCGGTAAACCAGTGTGCCACAGAGGAAATGAAGTTAACCTTTTGAACTGAAATCATGACACCAGCTCATCATGAATTTCTCGATACTATCTTATATGCATATGTAACAATGAACATTCACATAAATGAAACAAACATTATTTTTAATAATATCATATTATTCGAGCAAGAAGACCGTGTAGCTTATTTATCAGTCCCTCCACTTAAAAATAAGAAAATTAAATTGATCATATAAGAAGTGCTGCCTGATATGATGAATAAATTACTGTTCAAAGGGTTGAATATAGAAAACAGAATTATAATAAAAATTAAATACTATAACACAATCGACTGGCCGCATGGGAGAAGTCCCAAAGCTTTTTAAAATTTCATATGCATTTTTATTTAATCTGCTTCGGTCGTCCTTTACAAACAAAAAGTGTACCTACGACATGCGTGGCGGTCGCGTGTCACGTTAACCTAATCCCGCTGTGAATTTACTGGCACTTTCATTTTAAATTTACATTAGTTTTTTTTTTCTGTAATTATATCGCTAAACGTTTTTTTTTTATTATTATGTTGTTTATAATCTTGTTAGCTTCCAGTTTAATAGAGAGAGATTTCACCGTATATTCACGTTAAGTTTTTTAAGATAAATCTCAGCATATCGACTAAATGAAAAAAGCAATTTAATTTCTTTATTGGCTACCTGCCAAAATTTAAAAGATTATATTTTTACATCGGAAATGTTTATATGCGAAAAAATATTTTCTTGAAGATTACTTAACTGTATTAGTTAAGTGTATTAGATTTATAAAAAATATACAGAAATGACTATGTAGAATATTCATTTCATTTTGAGATTTTTATTTTTGCAAAACATTACTTAATTATTTTTGTATTGTTTGTTTTAAATTTTATAAAGGATAATTTTTTAATGAATGGGATAAAACTCGTCATAATTTTTAAAAGGATATATAAATATAATGTCGAAGATATTTATATACCTTGGTCCAATAATATGGACTTTACGGAACCTAGCAACGCTGTTTTGTTGGCAGATTGACAATATGGGGATGGTATTTAACCATCTGGTTCGTAGTAGGTTGGAAAAAGTGGTACCACTGACCAAACCCATTAATGTATGTGATCCCGGAATCGTACTGTACTTCGAGTTACATGTTTAGTTGTTGCACCACAAAGACTAATTGTGATAATACCAAAAACTACCGTTTCCGTGGCGCCATAATTTACCCGTTTGCCATGAAACGCGGAGGTCTCGGGTTCGATTCCTGGGCCACACGAATAGTTTGGATGTTAGCAGGGTTTTTTTAATGCGCCTGGCTAGCTGCCACCTTCAATGTCAGTCTGCCGCCGTACCTGGATTGTTGTGTTCCGACAGTCATACAAATTAAGCAAAAAGTATTCGGTTCGAACACTATAATCTAAGAATATATCGCCTACGGGTTCATTAGCACTTAACATCAGGTGAAATTGAGATCAAGTATTAACCCTTACTTATAGAAAAACTAATTTTATTCCTTTTGACACTAGCGAGCGAATTACATTTAATTCTGTACTCCACCCTTGACGGAAATGAGATATATGTTTACTAGGCAATAAAACGTGTAATCATTACAAGTGTGAACGCATAAACGGGATCAGTAAGTAATGTAATGATCGTAAATACATCATATCGTTCACGTCCCTTCATTAATATCTTATGTTAACGTTTACGTTAAGGAAAGTTACGTAATGGTTTAATGTCTATCCCTAAATAGTCTATATTATGTTTTCTGTAATCTAAATACGTTTCGTCGTTTTTATCTGTATAGAATATTTTTAAAAGCGCGGTGGGTTTGAACATTGCTACTTCGATTTTATTCACTGGATACAATTATGGTAAATAATTAATTATGAAACTAGTGCGCTTATGATTACCTGAAAATAAAAACGTTACTCATGTCATATTTAGTTTATAGATATAATTTTTTACCAGTATGTCAGTAAGCATAGTAGGCATATTTTACTCGTATATGTGCTAGTTTTGACAATGGATGTAAATATATATTTGTCGGACAAGAAAACATGCTGATTGATGTTGACGTCCATCTACGACATATATATATATAGTTATTAATGCATTTAAAAGACAATTTCAAAATTTTCCTTTCAACTTCATCGCTGATTATGTTTAAATTATCACGCTATATAACTGTTATATAACTCACACAGACCTTTGTTTTATAACGTTTAATTCGCACACGAAAAGCGATGACGTCAGAATTTGTCTTATCCGGATTAATTATAATTATGTGTTATAAAATATAACTAGTAATAGAATCTTTTTTTTTCCGGTATTTAATATTACTCTGAATGGGTAAAAATTTCAAGTATGTGAAATCATGTCATGAAATTTAATTATATATACCATAACGTTATATTAAAGATGTTATTAGAACGTTTTACCATAATTCATAAATATGAAAACTTTAACGAGCTAAAATATAATAGAATAGTTTCTATGGGTTTTGTTTAGGGTATATTGAAAAAAGCATTGTTCCGGTCATAAATTATGACCCTCTGTCATATTTATCTAAACACATCCGATCACTGTAAAACTTGAACGGGTATATTTTTATTCTCATATTTAATTAAAGGGCCCTGGTTTTTCATTATTTTTGAATAATATTGATAAAGTACATTACTTATTCAATACTTTTCAGATATGTGCACATTAAAAAATTTATCATTAATTAGTTCAAACAACAACAAAAGAATTACTTTGCGATTTATTGTGTGTGTTATTTCTGTACATATTTTATTAAGAGTTAATATTTATCAATGTTTATTTTTGGATTTCTTTGAATTAATACCCTGAATTCATTATTGTGTATGTTAAGTGGTCTGCGATGGGGATAGGCACGTAAGATATAAGTCCACCTTAACATAATGTGTATAGTTAAACGAATAGCCATTATATAGGGATGATAATAATAATATTTCTACTTTTATTTTGTTCGCAGTGTCGCCTGGTACCAGCAGGATGACAGTGACAGAAGGAGCATTATGCGATAAGAAAGTAAATTCGTTAAATTCCTCAACATTCAATTTATTCATTGCACAGTAGTAAAAATAAATACTAGAAAATTATTTAGATATTACCAATAGATAGTCTACACGCACATATGCTCCTTCTGTTTTTTTCACAGGATTTCGTTTTGTAGACTGATACCACATCACATATGTTATAGAATTTGAGCAGATCTTTTAATATTTATATATATGCAATGTTTTTACTTTTCGTACATTTTTATTTATTCTCACCGATTATATTTTACACGAATATTGATGTAGTAATTATGGATGTAGTATAAAAGTATGTTCTTTAATAAATTAACCTCAATTTTTACGACAGTGTAAAGTAATTAAAAGGATTTATGGTTACATTTCATTTACATAAAACTACCAATTGTCCTTGACTATAAATGTAAAAAATAACACTCTTAAACTGAATATTTTAGTGCTATTAGAAGAATGTCTCAAGAAATATTAAAAAAAAAAAATCTTTTAAATGCTGAACTTGTTGCATACTCTTGGACTAGGAGAGTAATTTTGCTACCAAAATAGGTGCCAATAATCAAGCAGTACTTTGCAAATGTTTGTATGTAGTGTAATTTTAACTTTTCAGGTTTATATCACGTTCATAGGGTACGATGCTTAATATTCCTCGACGTTTCGCATCGGCCGTGGTCGCAAAGCAGACTGATGTATCCGTATCGTCTTCTTGACGCGAAGATTTCAGTTCCTACTTTTGCTTGCTGTTTATTGTCCGTCACTGTGGAACTGTTGTTATTTTAATACAACGAATTAACACTATCCCTTTGAAGGTGCACATGTTGTTTAAGCCATACGGCGTTATAGTTATCTAAAAGTGAACTAGAAGTCCCATACGTCATAGGTATTTATATATAGCTAAGATGCGTGTTTGTTTGTACATGTCACACATCGTTTGATATCGTTTAAACTTATTTGCTATAATTAAACCGTATAAAACTTACATATCAATGTGAAGAAAATCAATGAAACAGGCGTGGCCCACATAGACAACATTGAAATCTAGCGAAAACACGTCTATGTACGGAATGTTTTCTTATATTTTTTCTTTTTTGTATATTTACGTCTATGTATAATCAATAACTGACGGTTTCTAACGTACGAAATAGTTATAAATATTCAAACATGTTTGTTATTAAATTGGCATAATTCAATGCGTTTCTTTTATAAAATACATCAGTTTAGTATAATACGTATATATTTACGTTACTATCTCACGTGTAAAACATAGTGTTGATATTTTTAAATATTACTGGGAATATAGAAGAGAAAATAAATATTGAATGTAGTGAAAGCGATAGATAGTTAATTTTAATGTGGAGCTAAAGACTTCACAAATGTGGAAAATATATAATAATTTCATCTATATTTTAGTATGATTTTGTTTGGAACGGGTTAAAAAGTTGATTTCTTGCAATGTTGAGTGGCAATGTAGCTGAAAATGGTTAAGTTTGTTGTTCTAGAATACTTTCGTTCTAATATGTTTTAATACTGAGTTTCAGTAGTGCTATCATGGCAGCATTAAACAGGTAAACCCCTATCTAAATTTAATGACTTATTTTCGCGCCAGGGCAATAGGGACATTGTAGGATTATGTGGATTAAACTATGGTCATAGTAAATTATATAGTAATTCTAATAATATTTTCAATTTAATAAAATACATATTTATCAAAAAGTGCCATATGGCATTAGTCCTTAGGTGCCTTATGTACAATATTTTATGCACGAAAGTTTATAAATCAAAACATATTTATTTAGATATACATCGATATTCAAATAAAAATGTCGTGTATATCGATAAATAAAATATCATATAAAATAATGTTTCATGTTATCTCAATTATTAAAATATTATTTAAAAACGATATAAAAATATTTGTCTAAATGCTTAGTTCCATTTAAATGCGATTGAATTTCAGTTGTATGTTAGTCTAATATTAAGTCACGGCAAACAACAAAGAGCTCGTTTACATCAAACTACTGTCGAGTGCAAACTCAATTGTCGCTACGTGTGTTGTGTACACGTTGCATAAACAACTTTGTAGTGTTTCGTGTCGTTGTGTTCATATGTCAGACTTTTTTGTACGAATTTTTGTGAGATTGTGTTTATAAGGGTGCATGCACAATCGAGCGGAATAACTCTTTTGTTTTAAGTAACACAGAGCTCCTTAGTACGAATCCAAGTTCATATGTATACTCATAGTTTCGTTGGTGGTAGGATTTTTTCGCTAGGCTAACCACCGTGTTCATTGTTAATCTACTGCCATATGCTATTGCTTTGGTCCAGCAGGCATAGACATGAGAGCAGAAATTTCCGAAGCGAACACGCATTATTATCTATGGATATCACTTAACATTATGTGAAATTGATTACAAATGTTAGCCCATTGCTGATAAAAAAGAAGGTACAGCGTCGTTTTGTATTAGACGAATTAAAACCTACTCGGTGCAAACATTAATGAAAAGAATATTTTTAATATATTTCGATCTTTGATTATCAAGATGCAACTTCATTGGGTTCACCAGTTGTAAATTTTATAATGACATAAATATTTTTATTCTCATAAGCTTTGTTCTGCGATGTCACAGTGTGAATGTACCTTTAAAATCTTGCGGTACGGCGTTTTGTTATTCGTGTTGTAAAGTGTGAAATATATTTATAGTCGCTACGAGAAACTTTAGTTGCTTCCTTTATAAAATGTTTCTTAGAAATTTAGATAAAAAGTAGAATCCCAACAACCTCAGGTTATAGTTTAGCTATTGCAAATCAATGAAAAGTTATATTTATTCGCAAAATGTTTAGATATTTGTTTTTCTTGGAAAGATAACCAACCTTTAACATTTTTCAGTATTAAATTCTAGATATTATTTATTACATTAGGCCTCCATCAAGCACTTGTGAATGATGAAATAATTCTAACGTGGGTTCCAGGAATATGTGGCTCTCTGAAGAAGAACCTGTCTATGATTTATTTACACATACATAATTATGTTTAAAACCTAAATTTCTTCCTTAAAGCCTCAATGTGTTATCACGATTGTCTGAATTTTATTAGAAGTAGGTCTGCTATCATCTCTTCAAACCTGAATCCAGGAATGTGCGAATACTGAGTTCAAGTTCGAAGTGTGTCGAAAGTACTGTGGTCTGGGAGTGAAACTGTCGGTGGTCTTCAGTGCAATACAAGTTGAACAACATCTTTTTTCCATAGTTTTGTTGTCGTAAAATAAATGTAAAAATATCGCTCAGTAAATTGTATTAGCGATACAATACATCTGAAGTATTAGGTATGCTTATGAATAGAATGTAAGTGTAATACATCCAACGGAACCCTTATAAAACATTTCAATCAAAGCGAATATCTTTTACTTTTCTTCGATCAAAAACCTTAGCCGTTAGGGGATTTCGTACCTCATACTTTGCGCTTTCGTTTACTATACACTAGACTGTATAGATGTTACATATACTTTTAAATATATCAAGTATAAATACGAAAATAAAGTTAAGTAAAATCCACTAATTCTTTAATGCGTATTGTTTATACAATTCGTGAAACATATTAATGCGTACAATGACGAAAATGGTTTTCTAATTTTTCTTATTTTGTCATTAAATAAGATCAAATCATTTCTGAATATTAAAATATTTTAAATAATCTAAGTTTCTAAGCAATAACACATAGATTAGTTATTTAATAAACTCGATCGCTTGTTATTACGAAGTGCCACGTTAAAATTAAAGAGTAAACAAAGTACAGCTGGGGGTACTCGAGAAACGCCCTCCGGCTGTTGACTCTCAAAGCCGCGCCGTACTCCGATGCTCTCATTTATGCTTTGGTTCGAAACGCATCTCTAGCTAAGGGTCTTCATCGCGAGAGCATTCACCGATTTTCTTGCATTTCAACCGTAAATTTGTTTACAGAGATGTAAACAATGAAAAATGTAGTTTTAATTGTTAGCTACCAGTTTCTTTTTTAATTGCTCAAATTAAGTTTATCCTTGTTTTAATCATCAAAATAATTTATTACTTTTTAACTATATTATTATGTATGTATACATTTAACATATATAATTCTTATGCACACAGATTTAAAAATTGTTTGCGAATAAAAACTAAAAAAAACAAAAAAGTATTAACATTCAAAAAATGTTTTGGTATTTTAAATTTGAAAGGAAAAAAAACTATTATTGAAAGAATTATTGGTTGTATAAAATCGGTAAACAATAGCAAAACGCTTGTGGGATTCGGGTAAAGACTCGGTTATCCCACGTGGATTTAGAGAGAATTGTGTGTGGGAATTTATTACTTTGTATTCCAACGGGGTACATCCATTATTTAAATAAAATACACGCCAAATAAGAAATTAATGTTTACATTTGAAATGAAACACATATTATTTTTATTTTAAAATTAATCGTTAATGCGTAATTGATAAATTCATTGTTTTTTATTTAAAATATTATGCGCGTGGTAGTATGAAAACACTACAGCGCCCTTCACAATTGAACATTGTAATTTTTACACACTACTGTACTTGGCACCAGATATAGGCTGCCAGGGTATGTTCCGCAACACATTCCTACTACCACTACGTCTGTAATTATACCTGACGAAGTTTCATAATTTCGTCTTTGTCCTTTTCGGATATGGTTCTAGACTTACATTATGATTAATGATGAATTTTTAAATTAAATAAAAAAAATTGCCTTGTCTAAGAACGGTACTTTCATAACGTTAAAACTGTCTTTGGTGTTTATTATATTCGTTACTTTAGTTCGAAAATTCACAATTTTATTTCGTTTTTTTTTCTGTAATCGTATTATTTTTTAAATTTTTGCAACAGTTTTTTTTTTAATTAAATCTGTCAACTATCTATATTGTTCACTCGAACAATATAGGTATATTTTGTTTCTATTTTCTATCAGGTATATTTTGTTTCTGAAGTTAAATACATTGTTTTTGAACCGTATTACTCACATAAAAAGTAGTTTCCGCTAAAAGTATTTGTTTTCCCAGAAACTCCGCCATTCGTTTTACATTGCTGAAGCGTCGGTTGTGAAAGAATTTCAGGCTTTTCTATTTTTTTTTCAAAACGTTTCAGCTTTACGGCTGCTAGCTTTAACAACTTCAAAAAGCTTCAAATGAGTAAATGAGACATCTTCTTAAGATTAAGTTTTTAATGTGATAATAATAAGTTGTTTACGTGCAAATTATAATCGAAAAACACATTTGTTTCACACATATTCCTTATTGATTCAAACGTTACCTTACGAAACTCCATAATTAAATTAAAAAAAATTGCTAATATCCGCTATGTTAGGAAGTTCTACATGTTTTGTAATTTTGTGTTATATCAGAATAAGAACTTGTTTGTAATTTGAAAAATTACAGTCGATGTATATAATGTTTATACCATGGAATACGCATCAACAACCTAAATTATGTCTTATTCTTCTTAATATCAATAAATTGAGTAAGATGAGAAACACATTACAATATTATGACCAAAAAATAATAATACCGCGGCAAATCTCTTTGAAAAACGTTGATTTCGTTGAAGCAATAATCCGAATCCGAAATATGTATAAAAATTGTTTTATATATTAACCAATTATTTTTAACTATCGAATAAAAATACACAATTTCCAATACATGAATGTATTGTCAGAAATATTTACTTCAGCAACGTTTATGTACGTAGTAGTTACGTAGAATCCATGTAGTTGCGTAGCACTACCGTAGCACATCGTAGAACTGCGAGCTCCATACGGATTTAATTGAGAACCTTTAGGCAGCTTCATACCGGGTACGGATTAATATGTTGAACCACGACGCGTGTAATCTATGTAATTTTGTATGATTACAAAATTCATTAATTTTGTATGACAAATATATTACATTTTGAGTATTATCAGTAAAATTATATAATAATTTGTTAAAATTACTCTTTTCTTTTTATATTGCATAAATTGTCCTCGTTAATGCATTAAGAAATGAAGCGGTGAAAATGACGGTTATGGATGCCCTGTACACAATTTTATTATTATATTAAGAATGCGATTTTTTTTCACACTAAATTTATCCGATCCGATTTTAATTATAATTATTCATACAAAGATACATAATTTAATGGTGTACTTCGAAGTTGGTCCAATATTTGAGTTCAATAAACTTACTTTTGGTGGAAATATAAGTTAGCATTGTTAATTTCTTTTTAAAGTTCACGTCCTCACTGCTTTCATATCGTAATATGAATAACGAAAATGAACATTGAATTATTGAACAATTATTTCAAAGATCACTATTAAATATCGCTTAAAGCACTAAAGAAGTTTTCTACAAATATGAACATCGTAATAAAGCAAAAGTCAAGGAGTGCCGTATGGACGTAGCGACCTTTTATAACGGATGGTTCATTTGCTTCGTTTCATGACCGTACCCGCGGGAGCGATGAAAATTTATTACGTCGAACAAATGACAACTGTGATCGCACACCTCGCAGCTAGTAAGATTTACATTCTCTTATGTATATTTAAGACGTGTTCGTAAAGAATCAGTTATGAGTAAGTCTTAACGGACGTCTTAACAAATTAATAATTTTGTATACGTTATTTCATTTCACAAAACTAAGGTTGCAGACAAACATAAGTAGTGCTTGATGGTACGTTATCATGGCTTTGTATCAGTGCTTGCTATAGCAGACGTATTACGAGATCGTTTTCGATCTTATATATCTATGTTATAAATATATAATAAATGATATTACATAATTGACAATTTTATTTTAAAATTTTACCCGCTACAATATTTTTTTGATAAAATCTTTGTTTACCAATACGTATTTAATTTACAGATTTTTTAACATTGTCGATCTTATTTTTTGTTTTCAAAAGAATTACCATTGATGCTATTATGTTCCAACGCGTTCTAAATCCAACCTCTGCCAGAAGCCCCGATAGTGGAACCAGTCCACGTACGCTCCCTAATCACACGGATTTACGGCTCTGGGTAGCGTTAACTCGCTTTACCGAGCATCAGGACACCCGGACGTTATGCAGCGTTAGAAATGGTGGCGGGTACTAAGTTGTTATTTATAGAGGTGCGGACTGCTGCGACAGAGAGCGAACTGGTATCTTTCTGAAAATATATACTCATTATATTCTTTTTTAATGTATTTGAGCCATAGGAGCGAGTTAAGTTTATAGTGATATTATAGTGATAGTAGGGACATGCGTGATACGTGAGTGTGCTCATCCAGAACTCATTGTTATGAGGTGATAATGGCTTATAAGTGTATACTAAAGAAATATCCAGGGTGAACAGAGATGTTTATTTGGAACACTGCAAAGGTGTTGCATCAAACATTAAAAGAGGAGAATAGGCACCAAAAATTATAAATATCAATTCTAATACTGTTAAAGTTTACAATCCTTATACGAGGTGTCGACATCAACTTCATAACTTCTAGAGATGTTTTTTTATCACTTTAATGTTATTTCACTTATTAGAATAAAGTCTGTATTCGAAGGTATGTTTGACGGCATAAGAACATTCCGAACATAGTTATAAAGATTTCATGTTTAAGCTCCTGTTAGTCTAATATATCGATAAGCGTTTAATTGTATATTCAATTGACATCAGATAAAATTTTGTGTAAAACGGAACAAAAGTTGAAATTATAAATGCATTAGATATACATATATACGTATGTGTGATATCGAAAAGATGAAAGCGGATTATTGGTGGTTCGTACGTGAAAGAGGAGAATTATTGGAGATTAATTTAATAATAAAAGGTTGTAAAGTGGTAAAATCAACCTTCTACCTACTTTATTACATTATATAAGATCGAAAGAAAGGGAATATTTTTTAGTATATTACAACTAAAATACATTGGCAATTATGAAAAAAGAACTTACCAAATAATAAAACAATGATAAAATAAATCAAACTAGACAATTAATTATTTTAAAAATGTAGTTACCTAAGTCATCCATATATTAAGTATTAAGAGATATATATATATTTGCTTTAAATTATAATGAGGTCGTAGATGTGGAAGTTTTCGTTCAGAATACTTTTGCTATCTTGTGTTTCACTGCGAGAATACAGCAATTCTGTTAAGGCATAGATAGTGAAAGCTAGTCAGGCGAGTTCGTAAAAACTTTACAACCATCTGAGTCCAACTAGAAGTCGCGTGTTCGACTCCCGCTCAGGGGAAACATTCTTGTGACGAACATTTGTGTTTGTTCTGTATCTGGTTGTTAATAAATATTTACTTATGTATTTATTTTAAAATATCTATGTACGTATATGGATCTTTTATAATCCATACATTAGGTGCTTGGCAACCTAACTTAAGATTGGAGTATGTTGTGTGAAAAATATCCCAGATATTATTATTTATTCGAACTTATAAGATAATCGAACTTGGAACTTCCGTGCTAAAAGGCAAGCGGTTAGCCACTACGTCATGGAGATAAACTTTGAAAATTTGTTAATAAACCTATTATAGCGTAACGTAGTCTAGAATGTTTATTTAATAGCAGTTGTTCATTTTCTTACATATAATAAAACCAGTTTTGATTGAAAGATAATAAATGTTTGTCGGTTGAGTTTGTACTCTCTCGCGTGATTGCAGCTCCGTCTGCACCGGGTGCATGCTTAAGCTAACAAGTGTCTGCGCCACTAGTATTATCATTTGCACTTTGATTCTAGACAATAATTGCTTATTCAGCTTCCAACCGCTGTGTATCAACGCTTTAATGAATTGTTTCATACAAAAGGGAAAAATCAATTATACTTCCGGTATGATGAAACGATCTTTTATATAAAAATAATTATTAATATTTTTGTACAGTTTTAAAGGATTTGTTTTCGTAAGTAATTATTATTAATTATCAGTCACTCTACGTTGACCCTTATGCATAAAAAAATAATAAATAAAAATATGGGATAATTGTGGTCCTATGCGATTATGAAAGTGGACATTTTTATTTTAATTATTATTCTTACCGCTAAGAATAAGTGTGTAAACATTTGTGTCCTAGCTTGGAGAACGCTATAGAGCTAACAAGGCGTGCTATTCTAAGGTTTGGTTAAATAACTTGATGCCTAATTATCATCAGTAGTGTTATTTTTGTTATTGCATCAAAATAATTTAGTTGAGGGGCATGGCTGTAGGGCAATTCTGAGCACTTATTAGTACATACTCATTTACGTAATAAATGCATGTATGACTTGTCTATTTACTTATTATAATATTAGTAATAACATTTTGTAAAAATTATCGTTTATTAATTGTAGTGGACTAAGTTGTTTAAATAGGGTATATCAGGCCTTACGGCTGGCATAAAAAATATTTAATAAAAATTGCACCCTGCATAAAGTAATATTAAACCTTGTACATGTTGTAATACATAATGAATAAAAGTCGTTCGTTTTTTTTTTAATTATTTATAGCCTTTGCAATTTCCTAGGTATTTAACGGAAATATGGGAAACTACGTTCATTAATATGATTAAAAACGAAATGCAATATCTGTCGCGCCATTGCAATTAATCGTCGAATCATCGACTTACATAATTAATTTTCCACTTGATTGCATTTTTTAAATCAAGCAGTAAAATTTAAATATGGAAATAAAACGTATAGAAACAGAACAAAATGTTGCTGTGATTATTTATTACATATTTTTATTATTTATCAACATCAAATGTTAGACACATTCAAGGTAAATGACCGTATTTTACGAGTCATCTTTGCTTTAGTTATTATTATAATATGCAAATATTCTTGTTTTATAACTACAACGAAGAGTGAAAAGCAATACTAAATATTTTAATTCATTATTAACGAATTAGAAAAGAAATAATTTAACTTAGATTTTGTACTTAATATGTAAATCAATATTACTACTTATATCGTTAGAAGCGCGGACTATCCACTTACGTCAATAAGTTGTTACCGTCACTTCGAACTCGGCCGTAGACCTTTCGTAGCTGGTGCTACGACAATGAACACAGGTTAGCGAATTTATAGTTCCACAAAAATCATTTCATGAAACGTCTTGCATAGCTTTTAAAAAAAGATAACGTATTCAACTCTGCTTAATAAATTTACTTAAGTTATAATAACTTTTTATTTTATTATGTCAGCAAAATATGTAATGGCCAACTGTCAATGTCATATGACATTCGCCAGAATAGCATTGTAACAGATATTGTAAAAGGAAATATGTTGTATTTTGAGCAAGTCATAAAAAATGAATACTTTAACTTAAAATGTAATCAGAATTATTAAAAAAAATGAAAATAAAGAAATATTGATCGATTATATTTTTTAGAAAGTAAGAACCGCTCGCTACTCGTTACACATATTACTATGTACTGCATACGTATTATGTAGAGCTGCCAACTGCGGGAACTGTGTAATTGGCACTAGCGGACGATGTCGTTTTTATGCAGTTCACAAACCAAAAATGCAATACAATTAACAATGCTCTTTACAGTACGTAATAGTTATAATTAGACACTATTTTCTTACTCTTTAACTTGCACAGTCATGACTAAATTAAGAAATTAAGCTATCTCGACTATCGAATTGAGGAATTATTAAATTATAAAATGTACTCGCATGCTTTAACGAGAATAACGACCTACGAAAGTACTGTGACATTCATATCAGTGAAAATATGCCATACATATCCACACGTGGCTGGCTGAAAATTTTGATTATATAAAATAAAAAAAAAAAGGAATGCGTATGCATGACATCATGCATGTTTACAGTTATTGTATACTGAAAAATAAAGTACATATTATGGAGTTTTAAATTGAAATTATGAAGCGAATTTTGATAGTGAAAGATTTTTTATTATTAAAGCATATACAATATATATGCCGACAGAAAATAAGGAACAAATTTAAAATAATTATATTAAGAGTTCAATAAATTTATTTTAACAATAAATTAGATTTATAAACTAACCTACAATGTTGACAGAGTGATAAATAAGAAAGTTTTTAACCAGATATAACCACCGCACATTCATTTTTCATGTCGTTGAATAGATAAAAGAAAAATGAATCGATGTATGACAAAGATTTCTCCAAACAACATGATTTCACCTTGAACCATATTAATGGTTGTTTGTCTTTTAGAAAGCGTCAATAATAAATCATCGTACCTTTGTGGGTAAAGCTAAGAATTGAAATGACTGGATATATGTTACGACAAGATAAGAACTTCCAAAAGTCTGTAGTATAAATTACATAGAAAATACTTTCCCATGTTAAATTTGAAGTCTTATTAGTGAACATGGGTTTCAAATGTTTTTTGTATATAATTCTATTACGTGAAAATTTTTCAAATTATTTTTGTAACGAAAATGTTTTTAATGCTTTAAGTAGAAATATATATATCCGAAATCATTATAAAAAATAATATACGTGTAATTACGAATTTAGTGATGAGAAACTTACATTTGTTGAAGATATTAACTTGAATGAAAAATTTGCTGGGTGAAGTTAGACTACATAGGGGTTGTCTGGAATTCTTATGATTTTAATCGTTCAGAAATTTCTCTGACATGGTAATTGTTTGCTATGGTATAATTCTAATATCTTATTTAACCGATTATCTATTGATTCAATTTAGAAAATACTCGCAGTGTACTATATTCTATTAACGATAAGAACATTAGATGAGGATTCAAATGTTAAAGTGCACTATAACTGATGACGTGACAAGTTAATGAGCGTATAAATCATCGTTTATCTCTTCAAAGAGTTGGGGAAACTGAACATTGTATAATAGTAATAAAATTTTTTCAAACATACAGATAAAAATTCGATTATAGACTATAATTATGTATATTTAGGTGTATTTATAATTCTTCTTTCTCTAATAAATACGTCTTGGCAAAATAAGGGGTGATTTGTTACCGGGAAAATTTCTAGATTGATTTGACTATCAAGTGACGAAAAATCTTAATAATAATACACATTTATATTCTATAATTCAGTTCAAATGGGAAATATGTATAGTGAATAAATAAATTAAACATGGTTTTTAAATATTGAACAGTGTCATAGTGCTTCTATTTTTGATATAGGCCATGCTACTGTATCTAAATTAAGCATACATACGTATTATACATGTGTGCACTCTTGTTTGTGGTATAAAAACTACTTAAATTTCTTTATATTTGGGTAGCAAGTAAAACACTACGGTGGCGGGGAAAACAAAAGAATAAAGAAACCGAAGTTTCGATGAAATGAAAAGCCCACCCAAATTAAGATGAAGCGTAAACATTGCCCTGTTCCGCAGAAACGTTTAAAATACTATAAAGGTTAGGTGAAAAAATCTTTAAACTTAATACAAATAAAGATCATAATCGTTTGCTCGCTTAGGGTAGTGATAATGCTATTTCAAGAGTCATGATGTATGATTCATGGCCGTTTACATAGCTCACTTCCCAACTGACAGGGGACATTGTTCGTTGAATGAGGGTTATTAAATTTTTAATGCTCATTTAAGTGGAAAAAAGGATTATAAAATGAATCAGAATAATCGGTCGCTAATGTGTATAATCAAAAGTTTTTTTTAAATTTATTTATAGTTATTTCAATTTCAAGGTTCTTATTGTAATTGAGAGCTAGCATATTCTGAATGAGCACATTCCGCTATTACGGTCCCATTATCGCTTAACATATGGTCATCAGGAATCAATCAGGTGGATGTCAAGTGTTAGCTCATAACCGACAAAAAAGTTATTAGTGATGCCAGTACAGCACCCAATACAATGTTAGTTGTGCTAGAATTATTTTTAGATATTTTAATTTTAATCGCTAGAATGTAAAATAATAAAACTAGGAAACAAAATACAATTGTACCAAATTTCTTAGCCTCAAGGCGATCTGTACTCAGTGGTTCTTATTTGTACAGTCCTGTCGATTGCTGTGTGTCAGAACCTGTGACGCAGGAATAGAAGCCGGAACTTCAACGTTACAAGTGAAGGAGAAAACCATTGCACGACGGACGCAACCAAATATGGATTACTGAACTGAAATAAAGTTGTTATTATTATTGTAGCTGTTCATAAAATCCTTATATTCTCTGGATTAAATCTTGCAACCGTTGAAGCGTTGATTTTTAATATAATTTTCCGAGCGCCTCCATTCACCCATTCACGGGCGCACGGGCGATTTGAACGAGATCGAATTATGCGCTTCGGTTGGCTATCTCCATTAGAACGCTCCGAGCATTGTGCAGTTATTACATCAATATTTTAAATTGTTAACAAATGTCATATGTTTGTTATATGGAGATATTATTTTTTTATAATAGATAACTATTATTAAGCAGTTTCTGGGAGTTATATATGGCAATGTAGACGGAGAGATACTTCGCTATCTCTCTGTAATGAACGAAGAAAAATTACGTATTTATAACGATGAAGAATATGAAGAAATTTTTAAATAAGACCGGTACTGCTTATAAAAAAATTAGAGGTTTAAAAATAACTTGTTTAATTCGACTCTACCCCTAATATGTACATTTGTATAGGTGACGATTTTTGAATTATGGATTATTCTTTGGTTATAGCAGGTGCTAGTTACACCTTTTGCAGTCGTGGGTGGTAAGGATGGTGGTTGGTATCAAGGATTCCGAGGAGGACGATGGCTGGACGTGATCCGTAGATATTGTGATAGAACCGGCTAGAGTTTTGGTGTCCCCATAGCGCAGATCCTAGGTCCTTAAAATAGTAAGTTTTAGAGGGGTCGTGGTTGTGTACCGAAGGGAGATCCCGTAACCTCTCCAAAACCCTGAGAATGGCCAACGAGGGGATTTTATTGGGTAAAAATCCCACATAACCTCGTCCTCTAAAAGGAAAGGTATTTTTAGAAGATCCCCATCCTCCTCCAATAACAAAAAAAGGTGTAAGATACTCCGGTACTACTTTACAACTTACGTAAATGCTATACGTGTTTCCACTAACAGCAAGAATAGAATAGTTACGAAATTCGGAATGCTAATAACAAATGTAATATAAATAACGCTTTTCAAAGCAAGTCAAGATGATAGACTCCTGTTTATATTTTGTGAATTTCCTCGATCCAATAACGACTTTTATTCCTTATTTAGTCTTTTGTATTGTGCAATCGTACATTTTACTTGTAAACTATACCGAAATAGTCATGACTCGGCTTCTCGACACAAAACATCAATGTGTACACAAATAAAAATTTAACTAATATAAATAATAAAGATGGCAGCGTTAAGATAATGTCCGACATAAATAGCGATATCTGGCTGCGAAGCGAGTTAGCTGGTGGGCCCACTCGACAGGCGATTGGCGCGCGTGTGGCTTGATTGATGGTGCCCACAGCTACTGGACGCAGACAACTGTTGCTTCTATCTGGCAAACAAAACATCATCTAATGTAATTATAGATACAATTTTCAGATAAGACGAAATCGTGTACATATAGCGAATTAATGCCGAGTGGCGTTTTCTGTCAGTCTACCTTAGGATTGAGCAGAGAAGAATGTGAGGGTGCATGAAAATAAGTAAAATGAAAAAGAAGTAAACAATTTAAACAATAAAGAAAATACGTAAATAAATATACAAACTAAACACGTCCATTATAGATTTTTCATAAATTCCATCATAAATAAAATAGAACAGGAAACATAGGTAAGAACACATAAAGTGAAATAGAGGATGAACTATTGTGATAAATGATGATATGAAATGAAACTTATAGTTTCCTACATTAATTTATTAATTAAAGCGTCATTTTGCAGGTTCGACAGCTTGACGTCGATGGAGCGGAAATTAGCAAATAAATTTTTATTTTATTGAGTTTTCAACATCATTGAAAACGATTTCAATAAATTACTTTATCGCTACTGGTTCGATTACGGACAACATTTTGGTTGCTCGAAGTAAGTAAGTGTTCTAGATATTAAAGAAAAAATTTTACTTAAAACTACAGGGGATCTCAGACGGTGAACAATGACATTTATGTTTATTTTATCTGTACGTAAACATGAGTACATGTCATAATCTATGTCTGACTCTA
>DWQX01001088.1:0-31589 GCA_018245475.1 Pharmacophagus antenor
AAAACTAAATGGAATCCATGATTAAAATAGCGTCACGAAAACTCGATGTCCTGAACAAAGTGCGGCGTTTTTTCACGCCTGGTCAACTGTGCCTGCTGTATTAAACACAGGTGCGATCCTACGTCGAGTATTGCTCGCACCTCAGGGATGGCTCCGCTAAGTACCTTCTCGATGCTTTGGACAGGTTACAACGCCGCGCAGTCCGTATCATTGGTGATGCTGAGGTCCCCAGTACCCTTGTGCATTTTCTACAGGCTGTAGCATGGCGAATGCTCCAAAGAGCTCTTCTCTCTTATTCTATAATCCCCTTTCCACCTAGGAACACACCAAGCGGGACTGCGGTGCCATAGACACACCGTCACCACCATTCCATCGCGCACAAAGAAATTTTCGGATTCTCTCCTTTGTCGCACTATACCTAAATGGAACTCCCTCCCAGCTCATGTGTTTTGTCCTTTATTTAAGCTTGGGTCTTTTGCGCGAGACGTGAAGAGACACCTTGCGGGTCGACAGGTTGGGGGTGGCTGATGCAACAACTTTTTGTTGCACTAACCATCTTCGCATTTGGACTCCACTTCCACTTAACATCAGGTGGAGTGCAGTCATTTGCTCGACCTATGTATAAAAAAAATAATATGAAATATACAGCGGTCAAAAAAATAATCCGGAACTGAAATAAGGAAGCTAGTATTTTTCTATTATCTGTAATAAGATCGTACATCCTTAGAGAAGTTTTATCGGCGCTTCCGGCTAAAGTTAAAGTGGGCCGTCACTTGGGGCGACTACACTTATTTCCCTGACCTACAATGCAGTTAAATTAATATCCGGTAGCGGTGTACAACCATTACTGGGAGGCTGAGGGGCTGCGACCGATCCAATTTGTTGCACACTGCACCTGCACCCGGTAACAGGTAATTTAAGCTTGCTTACGGAAATTACGTTTATTTTATAATAATCTAATTTAATCCAACATTGCGTATAAGCTAAATGATTATAGTAATAAAAATAACGCGTTTATTAAAATGCAGAAAGCAAGTTACTCTGCGGAATCAGTTGTCGTCAGCAGTGTTTCCGAGCCAACACCACGGTGGTCATGTTCTAACACGTAAACCGGTCGTTCGTTTGCCTATTCTGAGTCTAAACAATAAGTTATATTAAATAAACGGAAAAAAAATAAGGTAAAAATTATAATAATATTATTACCTTCCTATGTCAGTTGATATGTCCGTGCCACATGAAATGGTCTTACCGTTCTCGAATAAAAAAGTAATTATTAAAGCACCAAGTATTAAAATTTATTCCAGAAGAGTTATTCATATTTCATTAATAATTATTAGTAACAGTACAACACATAATATTATGTTATTTAAGTTAGAGTTATCTTTAATTATAATTATAGAAACTGTAAATAATATAGGCACATGATATACACTTACTCCTACATGCCTACTTCAGAGACAAACTGAATCTAGTACAGGGCCTAAGCGGGTATGGAAACAATCCACATCAAACTATTGAAAGTAGTCCGTGATAGCTGTATTATGGACGCTGTTTTTTTTCCGCATGATAAATCTTTTGAAAGACGCGTTTCAAACATTCGCGACGAATTATTTAAATAACTAGATCGTCTGCTTTTCTGTAATTTATTTATGTAACAATAAGATTGTTGTCCTTCAGAATGTATACTAATTTTCCATTGACTCGGGGAATATAGTTTTATTGAAATTTGTACAATCGCTTTCCACCATTCGTAGTAGAATTTATTCTAGAAAAATGTTTTAGTTATTGGATACCTATACATATCAAAGACCACACGTTCCAAATTTCATATATCTAGGGCCAGTGGTTTAGGCTGTCCGATGATACATAGGTCAGTCAGTTAGAACAGAATTATATATGTATATTAAACAAGCGAGTAATACAATCGTGCATTTTTTGTTTGCAAATCGGAAATTTATTCGTTTTTAATTTACTATGAAATTATATTGTTCCTTAAATAACGCTTATTATTTGTTTATTATTAAGAACTAGGCAATTATGAATAAGTTTTTGTAACTAAATTGAATACTTAAACGCCTAAATTTTTATTACTAATTAAGACTATGCGCCAAAGAGACGATCAGTATGGATGTTGGACCAAAGCAACAAACCAAAAGAATACTTCAACAGTATTAAATGTCTTGATAAAAAAATACAATCAGAAAGTACACCGCCGATATAATAATGCTTCGTAACTTATCTCCGTTATCAATCGGGACTGTGGATTGAAAACTTGTGTAAGCCGAAGATCCCGGCTGAGACAAGTTTCCCGGACGAGGTTTTTTTTTGCCTGCGCGATAAGTTCGTTTGCTGACAGATTATATCGCTCTTTCAACTGGGGGATCTGTGAAGCCGAGTCGTATCTCCTTTTGTGGATTATGAAAATACGTTTGTATAACTACGAACTCCACGTTATGTACGTTATATGTCTGCTTATATATATTAGTACGTAAAGCGAAAACTTCGTACTTGTTACGACAATTACACGGACGGAGGAGAGTGAAATTTGGTATCGTTACAGTTTGGATAATAAAGGAGTAGAAGGGATTACCCGATTTTTTAATAACAATGCTTTAAAATACATTAAATAAAAAAATGTTACCCACACTACCATGCGATTGTCTTAAGTATCTATACAATTATACTCTTTAATAATTTTTTTAGTCTGGTGTCAAAGTGAGAAAATATTTGTATTAATGGTATATAACGTTATTTCTTTATAGTCTTCTTAAATTTCGAAATATTTCACTTATGTCTTTTATTATAAATTGCAATGTCACTACACAAACAGAAATTCTTTAACGTTACCCTAAACAAAATGGCGTAAATTTGTTTGTACATATTATTCGGTATTTAAACTAAAAACAAATAACCTCTATAAGAATATCGTATGTGTACACCATACAAACACCACTACTCATGGGGCCCCGGAATCGAACCAGGTACCTCTGTGTCACAAGGCAAGCGGTAAACAACACAAAGACACAAGCAGTTTATTTTTTAACTTAATTGTGTTTTATTAAGGAAATGAATTTATATTTGTTAATAAATTATATTTATTTCTCACTTGGGAAAAGTATCATTTCGATGACCTAAGAGCAAAAAACTTAGCCTTAGAGCTTTTGATGTGTTGTGATTACTATTTTTATGATTGTTTTTCTGTTCCATCTCTGTCTTTTTATACAGTATTTATTTATTACCATTATTATTTTTTTTATACTTGCGGTATTTTAAAACTAAAGACCGGACTAAATGCTGTAATAGCATTATCTACCCTTCTATATAAAATAAAAGTAAATATAAATTAATATTAAGAATATCTTAACTTTTCATTGAAGCTATTCATAATGGTGAATATTTGAAATGAACTATTATTACAACTCATAATTAGATTAATTCAAAGCGCGTAAAATATAGTAGCGGCGTAAAGCAGCGAAGTATTAAGTCATCGACAGTAACGAGCCGCATTACCGATCCAATGGCCCCTGTGGGACCCGCTGTATACTACGAAAGTATACCTAACAAAGGCGAAGCGGTAATTTACTTGATATTTTAACGTACTTGTAAAGTTTTACCACTAGGTATATACTTGTTTTCTATGCACAACTATTACATCAAATGTATTGATCGTATCGAAATGAGGCGTTGATCGTACGATCCGGAATAATTCATTAATTGTTTTAGGCTACATTTTTAAAATTCCATGGATCCATTTTTATAATTAATATAATTAAATTTTTACATATATAATATTTTTCTCGCTGAACAAGTTGTTTAGACCCGTGAAATATAGATCACCTAAAAACTTCTCGCCACTGTAAAATCAACAAAAGTATATACCCAAATAGACACCCTAACATGTTATAATCCTTATATTATAAAGATTTCAAAATTGATGAAGAAAAAATAAAATATTAAAAGAAAAATTATCCTTGAGTCATGTCCCCATATCAAGGCAACGTTAGTTAAAAAAAATAGAAAACCTTTCAAATATAGAAATACAATAAATTATGGTTTGAAAATAAATGTTATAACGGTTCTGAACCAATTAGATTCTTAATGTCCCCACGGAGCACGATTAACGGAAACACGCCTAACTTTATCTGCTTTTGTATCTTTATTGCGTTGCTTCAAAGGATGGCTTTGTTTAATTTTATACCCTATATTATGGTAATTACGACAATTTTAGTTCACTCTGGAAAAGATCTTATTGTACCCTTAGCGCCAATTAGAAGTCTGCTATTTCAGTTTAAAAATATATAAGATAATCTGCGCCGAGTAAGAAATTATTTATTTATCACAATATTCTCCTATGATGTTTACAGAGCTTATTAAAATCGATCACATTTATTTTCCATACCGGTCTCCGTAATTAAAGACTTTTTTTTGTAATATTTATAAAAGTTTGTGATTATTATTTATTCCATGACATAATCATTAGAGGCTAACAAAACGTACTAGTCTATTATTTTCTAGTGAGTTTTGTTATAAATACGAGTTTATTATACAATACAAATAGTGGGCCCCGATGAAAAGAACACAATTTATAAAATATTTCAATCCATCTATCGCAATAAGCAAAAGCACAATCGAACTTCAACGAGCCCGCACAATAAATAACACCATTATTTATATTTCAATATACGCTATGAAAACGCCGATAACATTATTCCGTCGCTAACATTTTCAATATACTTAAGCACGTCAAGTGAGGCTTAAAGGAGTTTCGGTTTCGCGATTCTGCCATTTAGCGAACGAATTCGGGAATCGTCGATTTATTTTTATACGTTCACATCAATTAAAAGGAGTTACGAAGTTACAGATGAATATTTTTCATATGCTCTATCTTGCTATTTTTGTAATAGAGTGTTCAGAACTTACGAATTAAAATCTTTCATATATTCTTTACTGCAGAAATTCACTTAAACTTCAAGAAACCTTCGTCCTTCTTTAAGATCCGCCTATAGACCAGTAATCTCTTTCCATCATTTAAACTCGTTTTCCTATTGCCCATAAAAAACCAACTCTTATATAATAATAATAAATATTTTATTTAACTGAGCTTAGTATTAAATTAAACCTTAACATTAAAGTCAAGTAATTTTAATATTCCACATTAAAAGTCGAGTTAAACAAAAGTTTTTAAGTATGTTTTGTAATCGATCAACGGAAGTTAAAATGGAAGTTTTTATTTTTCTTTATGTAATTTCGCTGCCTCGGACATAATATTTCGGCGCTCATAACCGAACAATGAACATAAAACGTTAAACTATGAAATATGGTTCATTTGCCGTGGCATTATTTATTCAAAAACAAATTCCTTCTCTCTACGTGACTAGAAAACAAATGAGGCACACATACGCTGTATACGTAAACGCCGAAGCAGGTGCTGTGTGTGTGTTCGCATAATAGCAAACGTTGGCTCAACATGACCTGGAAAACGAGGCCAGGTTGCCTATTTAAAGAGCACTTCCGTCATTGTTGCCGGCGCATTCAGCAGCATCTCGCGCAGCCGAACGGATAACGACGTTCGAGGGGGTACTTTGCAGCCATCCATCCAAGATGAAACGGAACTCAGTTGTGCGTGAAACAATATTAATAAACCCAAAGCGTTCACTGATTGTGAAACGAAGGAGTCGCATGATTAATACGTGAAGTAAATTATTATGAAACAACAAGCGATAACAATATGACAAACAAAAATCTTAACCTATTTTAAGAAAAATAGGTATTTTATACAAAAATTTTAAAATACTTATTTTATCTTAATACTCCCGAAATATAGATAAAAAAGAGTAAAAGAAATCTGGTAAACTACAAAAGATTACATACAGGTAAATGAAGATATTGGTAAACATTGTTGAATTATAATTATACTCGCGACTTGTGTGTTCAGGTGTAATGATTAAAAGTGATTATACAAAATTATCAAATTTAATAAAGAACGTTTGAATCCTATCTAATTAAGGCGTTTTGCCCACATGAACTTGTAAATTTCATTCCAAAGATTTAAGGGTAGGTTCCCACTTATTGTAATAATTTCTAAACTGTTGAGGCGACTCAATTAATGGTATAAAATACTACCCGTTGGAATTATTACGGCTGCCAATATGATTTCACTGTACTACCCTAATGATAAATTTACTGGACCCTTCATTCTATCTTGATATGGTACAAACTGTTTCTATTTTTTTTTTAATATGTGTTTATTAAAAAAAAACGTTTACTAAAAATACTTTATAAATACTGGAGGGTACCCTTCAACATAGGTTTAATAAATACCAGGTGTACAAGCTTACTAAAAATGGACGAACTCGATTTGTACAAATTATACAACTAAGTATACTCATTGCTTAAATGGTATAATTTAATTGATAGTTAAACTCTTTCTCATAATATATATAAAGAAATATATAAGAAAGTTAATTTATGTACAACAACACAAATAAACTTTTTATTTAAAAGAAATACTCTATTTGAGTTATCCTCGTATTAGCCAATGTACGAGTAAGCAGATATACATTACTCAAAGCTACGAAAGACGCAGGTGCAAAGGCGTTAAATTGAGACGAGAATGCATCAGTAGCATGAATTTAGATTTGTAATGTAAAAAGCATTGTATGCCGCTCACTTCTCGACTTTATTTAGCAACAAAGTTCTTTGAAAAGTTAGCTTTGTAGGTGTTATCGACGTCTTATGTAAATGTTTCAAGGCACTATTGCAGCACGTATAAAGGAAAGCTTGAGACGTTATTCCTTTGCTGTTTTATTTTGTTACGTGCTATATGAACATAGATACAAATGAACAATAATGCTCCGACATTTTGGGCACGGAGAAAATTTTAAAAGATCTATCATAATAATATGAATTTTTGAAAATAGATTTAATTAAAATATTTATATATACTCCATCAGAACCATGTTCATTTCTATACTCAATATCAAAAACTATTAAGATATTACTTTTCACCCTTATATTCTTATAAAGTTTTTATGACATATTTAAAATATATAGTAAGTGGGAAATGTAAAGGGAAACTTTAAGTTCATATCCTACCTATGCAAAAGAACATGTGAATATTGCGCACAGTCCATGGACGGAAACTCGAATTTATGCGTCTGTAGCATATCGTAACAAAATACTAATAGAATCAAACTCAAACACAAGGCTTTCAGCATAATTGATATAATGCATACGTGAGTGTCAGCCTAAACAGATCTCGCACACAAACATCGTTTTGATATTTTTTATGAATTGCTTTTGTTATAGGTACAGCGTAAAAACTAATTAGAATATCGACAAAAACCTTCTGTAGAGTTTATATTGAATATTGTTCTTTCAGCATTTTAATTTTTTTAAATACTCGTTATATTTTATTTTAGATCCGATGGAAATCTATCAATCCTGATAAGTGCTCTGTAATTTGATTAGAAACCGAGAGTAATATAACTAGGGGAATGGTTCGCGGAATACCATATGATTCAACACTGCCTTTTTATCATAGTTCCAAACATTTTCAATAATCGTTGGCTTAATAGGGTAAATCGAACATTTCGGCTATTATTGTATTACAAATAACTCCTACTGTGCTAAAGTTAACTAAAAACTGACAAAAGATATTATTGTGTAAAGAAGCCCAGCCTGCATATCTCGTTTCAGTGTCACAAAGGTCATCTGGTAGAGAACTCACAAAGAGTTAAGCCCGATTTTATCTTATTTGCTTATAATAATTTTTATATAATGTATAATTTGTACAAAGATTTTAAATAAATTAAGCCTAGGTTATAAAATGGAAAATAACGCATAAATTTTTGGTACCGAAATAGGCATTTCCAAATAAATATTAATATCTAACATTTATTTGTTACAGGAGTCGACGACACACATAAGTTTCTTGGTAACGAAACCCACACGGATTTCTTCCGACTATTATTGAGAGATGGAAACTACCTATTAGTCGGTAGCAGGTAAGGACGCCTTTAATGTTTTTACTTGAGCTTACACTTTGAATTTATTACAGTTCTCTACATTTAATTTGAATATTTTTTTATTCCGGAATATCGTATTGATTTTCTCGAATCTATCGGATTAACCGAAATATTCGTACATAATCGGTTTTTGTGAATTAATTATAGAATAGTAATAGGAAATCGGAATTTCATTATTAATTTTATTAAGACAGTTCTGACATACCTCACTTAAGTAACACCTATTTCGTTTTTAAATGCCCCAACTTATACATTGAAATGAGATGCTTACTTATTTGTTTTTCCTAACTCCACTCCAATTCGTAGCAAAGTTTAGGTACCTAACCGCAACGTCTGAAGCGGCAAGAACGTGCTGTATCTACTAAGACCGCAAAGCTAACACGGATGCACCTGCTCTATCCTTTTCCTTCCCACTAGGTAGCTCAATAGCACCATTCCATTTGCATTTATAAAGATTTTTGGCTTGTGTTTGGATGGAGGAAAGACGGCTTGAAAACACCCTTTGCGCCCGTTGGCCTACGGTCGCCATTTTAAAACATTTTAGTGATGTGCTTATAAACAACATTTTATTTAATCTTATATATTTAAAAAAAAGAAAACAATAATTTAATGCGCTTCATCAAAGTGGAGAAAATCGGAAAAAGAATAAATGTTAAAAAAGTTAGTTTTGTTATAACTCTTATGTAGCGTGACTATAGATATGATGCAAGATATACACAATATAGTTTCTACTATAATATTTCTATTAGTGTAGTTATTTGTTAAAGACTAATTACTTTTTTAATATTTTTCTTCCATTTCGGGTGCTTCACTGCATCCATGTTCATGGGAGGGCTATGGCATCAAGATGTCATTATCATCGTGGCATACGTTCAGCTTACAATTATTATTTTGTTTTGATCCGATCGAAGATTTCACGGTGTGTAATATTAACGTAAATTTTAATAGATCATTATTTCATTGTACTTTTCTTTTTCTTGGTGAAATCTCGACTCTTACCGGCTAAAACCCCACGCTGTTCTACCCAGAGCCTTCAGCCGAAACTACGCTTTCGCACATTACCGTAGCTTCGACGGCTTCAGCGTCTTTCTGACTCCATCTCGCGGTGAAAAAGGTGCACTTTACCTCTCTTAAAATTGCCGGTTGGCGAAGACGGCACAGTCCGCTCTCGCCGCCACTGCTAGATTTCATTATACTTAGAATTTTTCAATATATTTATACAATACCACATCCCTAGCGGCACGCAAAGGTATGCCATAACATCTGCTCGACCCGAGTTTCCTTGCGCTGCGGGGTGAACACTTGTTTATTTAAGACCCTGAATATAGTTCAAGCTAATCCTTTTGATGAATATTTCAACTTCAACTTCATATCACTGTTGCGTTTCCAAAATAAACAGTTATTGCAATTCTGATCCAAGTTTACATTTCATGTCGAGGAACGAAATAAAAATGATAAAAATTTACAAAATAAAAAACTTTAATCATACATTGTTATAAATAAAAATTGTAAGATTACAGTAAAATTATACTATTATTGTAAAAACATTAATTGACCATAAATAGTAATTGAAAAAATAAATGTTTTAACAGAAATTAATATGCCAAAAACCAGCTCTTTGCCTCTTTTTTTATATTTTGTGCTTTATGTAAATTGTATTTTTGTATTATATCTTTAAGTATCATATTTTTGTGTACACAATTTTTAAATATCTTAAATTGCACCCAATACTTAAATCTCTGCTTAACCTCAAGGTAGACTGAGAAAGAATGCCCCATGGCATTAAGTCTACTTGATTTGTACACTTTGTTTATGCAAATAAAGTTTACAATTAAATAATGTACTGATTATGATATCACTGCGATCTATCCACAAAAACTGCAAACAAGAACGTAAAGAACAGGTACAAATTGAACAATATTTCCCGCAATGAAAACCGACCGCCTTCGAGTCATTTGAAATATTCATCCGTTCTCGGGAAGTTTGCATTTCTTTTGAAATCAAATTTACATGACAATGGTCGCGCCGACGTCCAGTGGAATTCTCATTGCATTCTACTGCAGTATTTGTTAACAGGATTGAAATGGTACAAATGAAACCAGTGTCAACAGTCGTCATGAACGGGCCCCTTAATAACGTACTACTTTTTTATCTGCTCTCACCTCCAACAATTTCTTTCTCCTCTTACTACAATAACGGTAGAGCAGTTAATATAAAATAAACTATTTATGACTATTCACAAACTTCTTCTCTTTCTTTCTTGTATATTTATTACAATCTTTCTTCTGAATAAACATTGTGAGTAGACTTAAATCTTATTCAAATGCCCGAACTCATAAAAAGTAATACCGTAATTAAATGAATTCTTTTGTTTTTAAAAAAATAATTACTTTAAATGCAATTAGGGTGGGAATGAGATGTATAAACTATAACAAGGTACAATATTTTCTTAACACCAAAAATAAAACTTATTTTATGTATGTACTATGACTACTAAAGTATACACTATTCTTTCCTTAAATTCCATTTTAAACTATATTTTATGTTAAATGATCTTGTGTCATTTAGATATACCCAGATATTATTCATTACATTTCACATAATCAAAATTCTGTGTAATTTATGCTTATATTATTTTAATTACTTTTATTCTTTTTCTATTTAATTAACAAATTATATTTGATACCAAAAAAAAGTTAATTTATGAACTGTATCATATCGAGTATTCAAATATATATCGCCCTAAAAGTTAAAATATATATCGTGAAGTGCATCTCGAGCATCGTGTACGTGATGTTGATACTTTATGTATATTTCAATTGAGATAATCTAAGCCAATCTGGCAATAATAGTCCACTAAATATTCCAAATTGTCAGATTCGCGAATTGATACGGACGATTTAACCCGTTAAATATATCAATAAATTTGATTATCAGTACCAGTACTATGTACAACTACAAAAGTATTTATTTTCTAGTTTATGACCATATGTAGCAACGCTAAATATGAAATGTTTGTTATTTGTTTAAACGTTAATTTACAACATAATCTTAGGTGTTTTATGATTTGCATTAAATAACAATAAATATGTAATATTTATTTCTCATCATCAGTGTATAAACACCAAGTCACTGCTGGGCTCAAAGATTTTTGCACTAATTGGTCTTGTTTTGCTAGCATCTAGCGGCTTCCTATGATCTTCATCATACAGGCGGTCCAACTTGGGGGTGGGGGGTTGAGAAAAGAGAGGGCATACCAATTTTACCGGTACGCGACCGCCACACGAAGACCTTCCCGTCTCATCGCCCGTCGACCCTTAGACTGTGTGGCCTGCCCATTACTACTAAAGTTCAGCAATTTTTTGGGCTACGTCATTGATCTTAGTTCTTCTCAGGATCTCCTTATTTCAGAGCCTATCGCGCAGGAAACTCCTACAAAAAATATTACGTAATCAAAAATATATATTTATTTCCATGAAAACATTTAATCGACTAACTTTCCAACGACTTTTAACAAAAAATTAACAAGATAAACAAAAACTGGTAAACACAAATTTCGAACAAAAATCACCTGTGTTGTATAACAGCAATTTCTTATTACGTCACCTCTTGAGTTGAAAAATATTTTTAAATAGCTACACGACTGACATCGAAGTATACTCTGCCATCAAATAAAAATAAAAAAATATGGTACTTCTATATTAAAGTTAATAAGTAGAAAGTGAACAATGAAATGTATAGAATTTCTTAAAAAATAATAAAAAAAATATTACGCAATGAAAGTAATCAATCTGTGCGAAATATAAAAAAAGAAGACATGGTATAACTCAGAAGCGTGGCAAAGAAATAATGAAGGCAATGATCGCATCCATCAAGAGTGGCGGAGTGTTCCTTAGAGTGCGGTGACGCACGCTTTGATTTCCCCTCATTTCCTTCACCGTGACTTACGATTGTCACACGATATTCGAAATATGCTCCACTCTCACGATGTTCTTAGAATATTTCTTTTTGACGGAACAGTCAAAGATATGCGTCTTTAAAAGATGTACTTACACCTAACAATTTTTTTTTTGTATTAAATGCCCTGCCGTTTTTATGACTTCTTGAGTTATTCGCATTACAATCGACCCAGTAACTTGTCTACAATTGTACGAGTATGATACGCATTTAAATCTATCTTAGATATATCCACAAATAATTGAGATAATATTGATACTGGTATTCAAATCTATTTTAACTATTACATATAATATTAATTAACATTTGGCTAACATTTGACGTCAACTCCTCATGATGTTAAGTAACAATTAAACCTTGGACAGTGAAATGAACTAGCCCAATATACTCTGACTCTCATATGTATGACTGTCGGAATACAGCAACGCTGTGATAGTGGCAGAATGTGACATTGACGATGGCAGGTAGCCTAGGTTCGAGAAAACCCTACCATTATTTTCATAACTAAAAACTTTTGACACAATCTACTTAACAGCTAAAAGTAATTGATGTTTTATGTACTAGTCTACTAATAAGGATTATGAAATCAGTGGCCTATAATAGTAATGCTCTTCGTCTTCTTAGCTTCAACAGATTAAGAGAAATAATATAAATATTTCTTAGTAATACTTTGATGTTAGGATTTAATCAATTTTTCAGAAATGCTGCTGAGATTCTTCTACCTATTGTGTATTACAAGTCAATATACAGTATTATTATCAGCCAAATTATTGCTCCGAAATGAAAAAAGGGTATCTTTATTAGATCTTTTAAGACGTACCATTGATTGAATTACCTGAGTTGTAGTTGCTGTTTGAGGCTTTTCCCTAGAAAGTTAACACGGAGCGCCTATTTGTTGTGGCCTAAACAAATAAACAAGTTTCAGGGGAAAACAGATCAGTTAACTTGCTAAGTGTGTAAGTGCGCCACGTCTGGAGTAAGAGGCCATGTTACAAATTGCGGTCGCCTTTGTGTAAACAACAGAATATTTAGAATAGTAAACTAAATTATTTATAAAGTTATTTACCGCTTGTACATAGGCTGCACGATTTTTTTATATTAAACTTATGTTTATTTGTTCGACTACCTTCGTGGTACAGTGGTTTACCCGCTTGTCTTGTAATGCGGAGGTCCTTGATTTGAATGTCGGACCCCTGCTGTAGTAGAGCCTGGATGGTGGTAGGATTTTTCAAGCCCGCCTGCCTAGCTACCACTTTCAATATCAATCTGCCGCCATCAAAGCATATAATAAGCTATATTCCGGCAATCATAATATGTGAAATATAATGTGTATGTGAAGTGTAACATGTGAAACATAAAATGAAATTAAGATCAAGTGATAGCCCATAATCGATATAAAAAATCAACGTAGTAATAAATGAAGCACGGTATTGACTGTGGTATGCGACACGCCTTTCTTTAAAACATAACAGAAACATACATACATGCATGCGCTGGTTTGCCTGTAGCAGAGTTTACCCAAGTGCAACAAGTCCAAAAGCCCGGCATACCCTATTTATTATGAAATTACATACACTAAAATGAATAAAAGATTATAATGAATATAACATAAAATTAAAATAATAATTAAAAAAAAACATAATTTTTAATACGAACAAAAAAATAGTAAAACACTTCATGTAATGTTTTATTATATACGTATATTACGTGTTTGGAATTGGCATATAGGCAGGTCACTGGTTACACGTACCTCTGGGGTTGCGGGAAGAGTCTGATGATGGTAATAATCTCTATACTTCTTAACAGATCTAAGATTATGAACTGCAATATATAAATTTTATTAACCTACTGCATATATTATCAATAATAATAATATTGCTCGAGAGTTGCAAATTTCAATTGTTTGAAGTCACAAAGTCGTAAATTAATAATAGTCGAATTTAACATATTGTGCAACAATGAATATAATTTATTCATTTTTCACTTATTACATTTTCTATAGATAAGTACATCTAATTGTGTACGGAACTTACGAAAAATGTTTCAAAGAGTTCACATCACATTTTTAATACATTACGAACAACTAATTCTCATTTCTACGGACACGAACATGTCGTAAATCTTGAGCAGCGTGACATTTATAATATCAATCTAATAATAATTTTATATTGCGCGCGGCATTGAGGATGTTTTGACGAACGGCCTTGGGTTGTTTTTCTTTCGTATATGTTTTATTCCGTTATATTTCGTATTGCTACGGCGCTCGGTACATTCTTATGCGACCCCCGCGACACCAGCTGTAATGCCTCTAAATTAGCTCGGCGATATGGTTTATACAAGCTTAGGTATAAATATTTAAAGATACAACGACTAGATTTTTTTATTGTACCATTCTTACAACCAGCGCCCTTTAAGTATTATTAATGAATGGATTTTTTTTTAATTCATTGTAATTTCGTAAATTAACACGCTGTATTTTTTTTATTTCAAAGATGTGTTGGCTATTATCATAATAAAGAATAACTTCGAGTTGTACTTAATAATTATTTTTACATTTTATTGAATTTTCGAGACTAGAAGTCCACTAAGAAAGACACTTTTTCGACTCACAATCTATTAGCAACAGTGAACATTAAACGTTAGGTAATTCAAATTCAACTTTCGTTTTCTTCTCGAGAACGTACTCATAAAAGTTATTTTTAACTCTTACGCCGTTTCTAACATTGTGTAACATTCTCTAAATAAGTTTTTATTACGCTACTTTATTACGCAAAAGTAATTAGAGCATTCGATACATCGCTACTAAATAGACAGATTAGGAGTCATGTAATCAATCAGCTCGGCACGGAAAGATAAAAATGGCACATCCATTTCGCACGAGATCCTCGTATTCCGGGTAGGTTATCGGTGCGCGCTCTTACTGCGGGCGCCGCGATAACGCAGACTCGAAAAAAAAGATAAATTTGGAGTAATGTCTTGAATTATTCGTTTTTGAGTCCCTATTATATTGATTCAAATTCTAATTATATTTTATTCGATTAGGCCGTCACAGTCGCTTTAAAATTGTCAAAATGATTCTGATGCCAGTTCCAAGATGTAGACTCGTTAGAAGAACCAGGCAAAAAACTCAGGTGCACTCTTTAAAATATCATTACATTTAGGTTATAGATTTACAAATTTCCTTTTGTTGAAACACTTTTATGCATAAGATATTGTTATCCAGAGTTAATAATTTTATATTTACTCGTTATAATAATTTTTGTAATCGATAACCACTACTAAAATAAACGAATTATGTACATTTATCTTTAACAAAAAAGTTATATGAGGAGGCACACTCACAGAAAGGCTTATTTTTATACGTAAAATTGTCAAAGAAATTACCTATATGGTAAACAGAGATATAATTATTATTAAATTTCTGTTTACCGATTAATTTTAAATCTATTATTGTAATTATGGTTAATAAATATCGTAAGTTTTTCAACGCAGCTTATCTTTGAAAATTCATATCATCGAAAATACATTTACCTTCATTCTATACGAATTTGAATATATATTTCCAAATTTATGTGAAAATTCAAAAAAGGAAACAATACAAAAACAACGTATGACGTTTAACGGAAAAATTTACAGCTTTCATAATTGGAATTTTCCGCAAAATATTTACGTTGAACATCGCATATTACGCAAACATTCAGTGCCTCCGTTAGCATGCCAGTGGAAGTTGATATTTACTCCCATTTTCTTCATAAAGCATAAAAAAAAATATCACGTGTTAAAAAAAACCACACAGTTTTAAAATCAATGCTAAAATAGAATATATTGCACATACCACATACACTTCACATACGAGTATATTGTACTTTTCACTACTACAGTTGTAAAATAAGAGTATAATATCTTTTCTAACAATTGTACACTACATATCTCAATTTTGATGAAAATTGTAAATGATTTACTTTTTAAATTTTTATTTATATGTAAAGTTTATTTTAATGTATGTAGCTGTAAAACCAATGAGATATAATTCAGGTATTGTTATTCAGAAACAATAATAATTTTCATAGTGGTAACAACTGAACCCTTCCCTTTACATTCCCTCATCATTAATCAAAGCAACGTCAGAAGAAGACAACAATAGAGTCCAATATGGGAGGTATTTCGGGCGTTTTAATTAAAATGTTAAGAATTTGTTTTCTGTACGCTATAGGGCGACCAGGTTATCGAGGTCCGCTTTAAAAATCGTGTCCTAAGAACTCAAAGCATTTGTTGAGCTCATGTGTGCTTGGTTAGTGTTTTATTAAACAGATTCTTACATGAGAAAGGTTTTGTCATGACTTTCAAAGTTACAATTAATTTGTCGGTTTAGAAATAAAACCTTTTTTAATTTAGTTTACTAACTGTACATTACATAAGTTATCCTGCCATATATATTTAAGAGATTCAAGTAATGTTCCAAACGTACCAATAATTGGCAAAATATATAGTACTACGATATTTTTATCGTTATTGAACTAACGCAACCTAAAAATTGACACATAATGATGGGAAACAATGAGGTTGGAGACGGTAGGCCTCGCTCGCCCAGAATACTCTGGCTCTCACATACGTATGCAACTGCTAGAAAACAGCTACGCTGTTAATGCGGCAGATAACGCAAACCTTATACTAAGCTCCGACAAACGTGGACCATAAAAACCTTCATGAAAAATACACATAAACATTATTGTTTATTATTATTCTTATTAACAAATAAAAAATGTAATTCTAAATCTAATAAATTGATATTGTTAAAAACTTTTTATATCTTAATAATAACCAAATAAGTACTCAATACACTTTTTGCGTATTTTATACAGTACATTATACTATTTACAAACGGTAAACACCTATTCTCTGTAGAGAAAATAACAATAACCTATTCAATGTAAAAAAAATCATGTTGTATGAATATAATATATGTTACGGGTTGGTCAATACAATGCTTTATTCCGAATTCGATTCAGTTCGTTAAATAAATAAAGCTAGGGAGTGCTATGCTATCTGCCCGTTTTATTTCGTATGTGTTCGATTATAAAAAAGCATGCAAATATGTTGTATGCAAAACTGAACTACAATACGTTGTACAGGTACATGGAGTTACGCAAAATTTTATCTAGTTGTAACGTCTCAATAAATAATTATCGTTTCACGATAGTAGAAGTAATATATTATAGAATTGTACGTTCGTTATAAAAGGTTAATGTCAATTCATAACTTAATTCAAAATGTTGTTCTTAACAACATATTTAAATAACTTTAAATTTAATATTGAAATAAGTAATAGTACATTAGAGTTCCAAAATATTATATTCTTCTAATTTAGTTTTGTAACTCCGCCCATTCGTGCTTATATTAAATCACATTAAAGTTAAATGGAGCGAGCGTTTTGTAATATGTTAACCTGCACGAAGAAAACGTGTTTCATTGAATGAAATAAACGACGAATGTTGTTGTGAAACAATTGCAATAAATCTCGGAATATGTGAGGCAATACTTCAGTGGGCTGGTGGCGCGGCTCGCTTGAACTTTTCCAATATTGGCGCCGGCGCCCGCCAGCCATGTAAAAACTCACAAGATGGCGGCCACAGCGCGTGCCTCAAACAGTCCATACGAATGCCAATTTGACAGTCAAATGATGATGACGAACCATGGGCTTTCGCGCAGTCTAGCTGCATTGCAGTCGAATAACAAACATTCATACCGTTTGAAACATCTGATATTCAAACAAAATTGATCCTTAACCGTTTTCATTAAATTCACGCTTTTTATTATGTTAGTAAAACTTAATACTTTTAAAAAGAATGTTATAGGTAAATTAATAATGTTCTTTTTTCTCATAAAAAAGTATTACGTTTAATTGAAATACAGGGAGTTAACATTATTTTATGCAAATCCATCGGTGTTACGAAGAGAAACGATCACGACGTCCAATTAATAAAGTTTAATCAATCCCCTTTAATCCTATCGTTTTATAGTTCTTCCTGCCGAGATGGAAAGTTTAATGACCCGCTATTTCACTCGACAGCTTTCCACCGACACCGTATAATCGGCGAAAGTAAACCGAATGAGCATTGATACGAGAACTTTTTGCTACTTTCGCTCTGTTCAATAACAGTTCGACGGCAGCGCCATTGGAAAACGGAAATGAAGTCACGTTTTGAATATATTTAGTAGTGTTTGCATCCGGCGGGAACTGAGACTCGGTACGTAGTGCATATAGCTCAATGTCCTATTGATATTGTTCTAAGCGGCACTCGTAAGTTTTCCAATATCGGTGCCGTGTCGAGTGCACGCAAACAAATTGCATGTGTTGGAAATCGGAATTCGGCGGTTAGTGACGGAATTTCATATTGCTTTATATTGATTTGATTATTAGAAGAACTCATTAAATATTTTCAATCAGTCCTTAACGAACGAGCTTATTTTTTGCATGACGACATCTTGATGCACAGATTTGTAGGAAATTTAATATTTTAACTTGAAATGTGCCGTAAAAACAAGTGTCAATTATCTCTGATATTTGTGTGCACGAACGAAGTCGAAAGAAACTAGCTTCCTGTGAAGGTTAAGCCACCTGTGTAGAATCATACGTTGTTTTTTGATTTTATATAATGCCGCTTATGTGGCGGCATTCGTTCTTTAAGGGTTATGCGTATTTTTGGTATAGTGACCAATAGATCGAAAGATTTTAATTTATTATATTGGAAATTTTCCATAAATGTTAAGCATATATAACGGCAGAGAACAAAATAGATCAATAGGCAGATACAGATAGGCTTAATTGTTCAATTTTAAATGAAAACTTGTGTCATGTTCATTTTTGCCTTTTCATGAATACAAGTGACAGTCACGGGTGGTACACGATGACGCAAACTTCTTAAGTCAATAGCGCACATTTTTATGTTATAAAAAAGAAAATATAAAAAATAGAAAATAAGAAATCTGTTGATATTAGAAATATAACAAAACTTACGCATTTGTAATGTTGGTTTATATTCCGCAACCTGATATGTGTATAGTATTACGATTTTACTATTCGTGGCTACATAAAAATGTTTTTATCATACAAAGGTTTCTCTCATGGGAGTAACTTCTGTTGATATTCATGGAATGTGATTTTAGACAGATAATAACATAAGAAATATATATGACGCGATCTTACTTTATTATTCGCTCAAAATATAACGAATTGTAACCTTCTTTGTTTTTTTTTTAAATCTTCGTTCCAAAATTGAAGTTTTTTAAATGTTATGCTTCAAAAGAAATATTATGTTGTGATCGTAACCACAAACGGTTGAAACCAATTTACTTTATAGATTCAATTGTTAGTTTCCGGAACTGCATGACTCCATAAAACAAAAATTATTTTTGCTAATTTCCGTTTTGTTCAATCCAATCGAAGGGAATGTTACAGATTCGACGTCTTGTTGTCGAATACGTAAAATCCCTAAGGATGCCATGCATAGAGATCGTATTTTAATTGTAGTATTTGCAATTAAACAAAGCAAAAAAAAACAAATTAATTTTTGTTTTGTTTCAACTATTTGATCTGAATGTTTTTTTATTAACATTATTGCGTGATAATAAAAAAAATATTTCCGTGTGGTGATTATCAACATTTTTCTATTATTGTACTGTTTTGGTTCTTAATAATATTATTACAATATTTTTATAGGGGTTTTTGTTTCAAAATTCTTAAACGTAATATTCGTAGCGATATATAATAAATTATAGAAATGAACATTTCGGATTCCGTAGATTATGCAATCCAAACTACATATATGAAGCATTATATACGTTTACAATAGCAGTTTACTGCAACTCGTGGAGTACACATACACAAGCATCACTCGTTAACACAATTGTCAGTGGAATGTTTTACAATTATTATTAAATTCACCTGCCCTTTTGTCAAGTTTCCCCTAGAGTAAATGTTGACTAAAACTCCGTGTAGCTTCCATTCTTATTGAGAATTAAAAACAACAGATCGTAGGGGAGATTTTTTTCGTAACAAGATAAAGTCATTCCGTTAGGCTTGATACCACTGATAATATATTCCATGGCCGGCCGAACCCTCGTCTCCCCACTGTTTGTCTTCGCTTGTTTACTGCACATGCTACATTTTATAGAGCACAGTAATCCAATGGTATCTTTAAGATCCCTTTAGAATATTTGCTGCTTTTGCGATAAAAAAAATTATTGTTTTTTAACTTGTGACCGCAGAGTATTCTTAAGTTGTTACTCTAAATATCGTTGACCAATTAAAACAGTAAACATTTGCAATACTTCCTTAAATAAAACCATAATTAATCCTTCTCGTTTCCTGTAGTTTATTGAAGAAAATTTAATATATTATTTAAAACGTATATAAATTACATATATGTTATCATTTGACTGTAACTTACTATACCGCTCGCATGGCTGCTGTGTCAATTTTTACTTCGCAATGATTCATCGATGTAAATAAAACGATAAATATTTATAACAACAAAATAAAAATACCACGCTGGGACGCTATATCCGTGATTAAAAACGTTAACACAAAAATAATTGTGAATCAGATCATCAATCACTCGCTAACTCGGATAAAGAAAAAACATTACCGAATATCCTGACAATGTAGATGGCGCTGACGAATGGTCTTACAAAATCCAAGATGGCCGACGCCTTTTTACAGGATTCATTGGACCATGTAATTCACAAACGTAATTTATGCGTGTTATATTGTGAAATTGTCGTTTTAAGAAAATAAAAATAAAAATGGAATAATCTCTGGAAAAGAATGACTTACCTTAGTAGCATAAATATTTATAATTATTATTATCAAAACTTTGTAATGATCTATTATTGATAGGAAATGGCGCAATAAATTCGCAGTAACTTTGTTAAGGCTATTTATGGCAATTGGAATGTAGGCGTAAAATTTCGTGACTCGAGTCTGCTGAATTTCAAAAGCATTACGTAGGTTAGTCATACCGGCTATTCAGTGTTATAATTGGGAAAGTTTACACCATAATTTCTTTATGAAATTTTCATCTCAAACACCTTAATTAACGGGTGAGAAGACTTTCGCAATTACGTTATGAAGCCGGTATGCTTCGAGGAAACTTAATGAATTGTAGCAAGTTGCCGCATTTTGTACTCTTCACGCAAAATGAAATGTTTCCATACAGTTTAAAGTAGCAACACGTATGCTTCTTAATTACGTTTTCTTTTAGAAAAGTCTTTATTGTCTTGTCCTCTTGTCTATAGTCTTTTAGTTCAATAAAGATTTTCATTCGTTAACGTTTTTATTAGACGTTAGGTAATATCAGCTGTATCTTTACCTAACTTCTGTGTAAATTTTATGGCGATCGCTGTAGAAAGTTGCCTACAAATCTTACTAACCACTAAAAGGATGCGAGAAACAAAAATAAGTTAAACTAAATAATGCCCGGAATTGTTTGCAGAGCCGCACATTCGGCAAACAATAGTTCCACTTCCAGTAGGTTTATTCCTAAACGTTCGTCAGAGGAGGTAGACAAACGGACGACGGCGGTTCGGGAACGGGACAAATGCTCGGCCAACAGTCGTTCCGGCAAACTTCACCTGAAATCTACAACTCTGAGTGGAGCGATTAAAACCACGAACAAACATTCCGCTAACAACTGCAGGTTTGCTCGCTTTATTTTAAAATGAACCGACCAACTTGCGCCGCCTTTTATCGTTTTAAATAAAAGAGCACTTACTTTACGTACGAATACAAATATGGCGCTCTGAGGGCTTCGCGCTTTATTATTTTAATGTCTGAAAAATTATGTGAACAACAACAATAAATACTAAGTGATGAAATAGAAAGTAAAAAATATTTCTTTATGCCTGTAGTAATAAGTAGTCTTTTACAAGTTCTTATATCCTACTTATAATTCAGAACAGAAATCTCCTTATAAAATTGTTTTAAATGTCCTTTTTTACATTCTTCCATTTCTGTTAAATAAATCTTTTCATCGCGAAAATGAAAATCGGGTCGTAAAATTACCTAATTGCATTTTCGTCATAATTTGATATGATCATTGTTTATATTTATCACTTCTACTAACTTGTGCATTTAATTTTTGTACTAGGACAAAAATGTGGTAATTATAATAAAAAAAATCACTGTTAGTAATTTCAGTACATAAAATTCGTGGCTTATGTTGTGTGTATATTGTACATACAAAAAAATATTATTCGAAATACATAAGGGTCGAACCTTCCAACACTCAACCAAAACCACCCTCCTTCCGCACATGCCAAGTGGCGAAGCATTAACGACTAATGGGGATGCAATCTCCCTAATTCAGCCGTTGCTAACTCGCGTCTACATTGTTAAATAATTGGCACTGCATTGCACCACCCCCGCGCGCCCCTCGCGCCCCGCTCACCCCGCGCAGCTTTGCAATTAAACCGCCGATAATTTACAACAGCTTGCCGTGCAACCTCTTTCTTCATTATAACTTACTTTGCCAACCTCTATGCTTGCTGCCAAAATTCACGTGTTTTAGTAAAATCCTACACAGACCAGCGTTTACATTTATGACTCAAGGAGTATGTCTCCTTAGTCGATTAATTTACTAAATTTTGCTATGATATATCACGCGAAATGATAAAGCTAATGTATTAAAATAGCCAGGAGTCAAAATTCCGGGCAACTGAGGATTAAACCAGATTAACGTCAAGCTAAAGATTTTTATCGTTCCGACACTAAAGTATTTAAAGTTTAAAACTGTACTGGTAGTTAAGATAACTAATATATTGATGCGTTCACATTATTTATATGGTTATTGTAAGCATATTATAATTTTTATCCATATTTAAGGTGAAATATAGTGCACATATATTACAAATGCGTAATAATATTGATACGAAAATAAAAACTACATTGATTACGATAATAAAATATCGTTCAAATTATACGTTTCGTTTAGCTTGATATCTGTCTATTAATGTTTGAACAATTTATAGTCATTTATGTATTGTACACTTTGAATTTGTCAACAAAACAATCGTATTCAATACTATAATGGGGAAACTCGTCCATTGATAAATCATAATAATATATTCCGATCAATATAACACCTGCTCTTACTAAAATATTCCCTCGCCTATTATATTTTGCAACCGTACTATATACACGTATACTACAACTGCGTTGGTACAATTTACGGTAAGATGAATGATTAAATTTTACCCATTCATAACTAACCTACAGCTGACGTACAAAGCTTTATGCCCTATCACTTATGGCGCATTCAATTAGAATATGAAATTCTTTGACGGTGTCTATCAATCTACACATGCAACTTTTTGAATAAGAGGGTTTGGGCACCTTTTTAAATATTTGACACTTATTTTAGTAGATCTATTCGATATGGTTCGAAAGCTGGGCTGAAAATACTTTACAATATTTCCAGCATCTAACCACGTTACACATTTCTATCCTATTATTCTTGTTATGACAATTTCATTTATTTAAAAACTTTTATGCAAATTAATAATTTGCCAAGTCAAGTTGACCAAACGGCATTATATGCTTGTAATGAGGTTGTGTAGACATAGATAATAATATTATACACAAACAATAGAAATTAAAAAAAATATATACATACATAATATGTATATGTAAACAAGGGTTCAAATATTAGAAATCAAGACGAAGGACAGAATCCGACACAATTAACAAATAAAATGAAAATTTGGGTGCAAAAAAGCAAGAAAATCGTTATTCCCGTTTTTTCTATAAGTATTGATATTTTGGAACAACTGCTATATATAAATAAAGTTGCATACAGATTTTATGTATTGGTATAAAATTCAAATAAGCGGAATTTCATTATATTTATTTAATGTAATGTAATCTGTAGACAGGTTTATTATAGTATTTAATTTTTTTTTACGTATAGTATTGCTCAGATACTGTGTCACAAAATTAATAAGAAAAAAAAAATAAACATCATTGTTGCAGGAATGTCGTGTACAACTTGAGTCTGACGGACCTCACGGAACAGCGGCGACTGGTGTGGTATTCACCGCCTAACGACGTTCAGATGTGCGTCGTCAAAGGTAAAGACGAGGTAAGTCAATGATACAAAAATTTATTTTCAAATTTGATCTTACTTAATCGCAAATACTACTAAAATATAATCTCAATGCGTTTCGACATTACACGTGGCATTGTTAGAAAATGTTGCAGGCTCGACACCCGACGTCGACGTTCGACTTGTTGGTTTGGTTATTTCCACTATATATCCTCGAGTTAGTTCTCAACGTTTAAATTGCAACTCCTCCACATGCTAAGAACAACCACTGATGGGATTTTGAATAAAAATTTTACCCACTAAAACTCTACTCATTACACTTTGAAAGCTACATATCTTTTCGAAGTCTCCACCGGTACCTAAAAAAGTACCACTACTTCATCGGCAAAAGCGCTATAAGTGGTAAAATTAGCTTAATAATTTACTCCGAACACGTCACTACTTTGTTTGTTTTTAATGTGAATTTTATTGATTTTTAAATCACTTCTACTAGATGAAATGATTCATGGTGGACCGTTGATACGAATCCTTAGGACAAATATTTGATGACATTCACTTAAAGTTTATCTATTTTTTAAATAACACAACAAAATAGGGTCTCGCCTAGAATCATACAAACGTGTAGTTTGTCTTATCATTAATTATTAATTTAAAAATAAGAATACATATCACACGTATAAATAAAATGAAATAGAAAAATTTCATATATGAAATTACAAGAAACTTAATCACGAGATACGGCATACTTTTGAAATTAATTCCGATAAAGATTCCCGGGAATTGAGCTGAGAAGTCATACGGGAATATTGCAGACGTTCAATGTCACCTAGCGCCATATTGTGGCGGTTAATTGGATTCAGAGCAAACCGCCCACTGACAGAAGCTCTCATACGACGAAATGACTTCTCGCTCAATAATTGTAAATTAAAGCTGAAAAGGACAATGGGGCTATCTAATAATTAACCAACATTTTTTTACATATAAATGGATTAAATAGATTCTTCGATTAAGTTTGTACCGCTTTACCTTCATGTCATATCCTAAATATTAGTTAAGAACTGAAATATATATTATATTTATCTTTTACTTCATAATGCAAAAAAAAAGTATTATAGTTTTTAATCTTCATAAAAATTTAGGAGACAAACATTTTCTATCCTAAATTAATAATTAGTTATATACTCCGACGATATTTTCAACTGAAATTATTACCCTAAATTAACATAGCTCTACGCGCGCTTCGCTTTTGAACATTTTTAAACGAAACTCTAATTTAATTTGCTCACTAAAAATAATTTAAACGGGAAAAAGTGCAAGCTTTTTTAATTTAAATCTAAATTGGCTATGTTCTGCCCCGACGGTTCATTTTGTGCGATAAAACTAGCAAATGCATAAATCACAATTTAGGTTTGGCATTATTGTGGTTTATTGTCAGAAATATCATATAATATGGTAGTTGTAACAATTATATTGTATCATCTATGGTTATAACAAATTAAAATGTTATAAAACTTAATTAATTAATTCTAAAACATAAAAAAGTCTTTATTTAACAGTCATAGTAATAATTTTTATATTGTATTTTTTTTTAACAACACTCTTTCGCGAAAATTTAATGAGCGATAAAGAAAAAGTTTTTTCATAAATTGCAAATTCAATCTTTCCTACAAACAAATAATCATCAAAATCGTAGTTTACATAGAAATGAAAAAAAAAATTAGTAATTTTTACTTGAGTTTAATTTTGAGATATGCCAACAAAAAACTAATATCCGACCACTCAAAGTACGCATGACGACCCTATTTAGAATGACTTGACTGCCTCCGTGGTGCAGTGATTTACACGCATGCCTTGTAACGCGGAGGTCCCGGGTTCAATTCCCGGGCCACAAGAGTAGACTCTGGATGGTGCTAGGGTTTTCCGAACCCGCTTGGCTAGCTACCAATATTGATTTCCATCTGCCTCCATAATACACTCACACATACATAACTGCCGGAACATAGCATTGCTTTATTCCGGCAGTCATATATGCGAGAGCCTGATGTATTCTAAGTGAACACCCTTCACCATCTACGGCCTCATTATTATTTAAAATCAGGACAAATCGAGGCCAAGCAGAGAGTTCAAGACTATTCTTTCGGTTATGGGCCTATGCCCATAACCGATAAAGAATTATTAAAAATTAATAAAAAAGACACTGAAAGTTATTAATCATCAACAACTGTTCAAGCCATTGTTTAAATAGAAACGTTTGATTACTATCCATAAAGACAAGAATCGTTAGTTCTTTAAAAAAATCCTTAGTCTTTTATTATACCTCAATTAATTTCAACGTACGTTGTATGCACCAGTGTATTTTCGCTGAAAAACAAATGATTTTTACGGACGCGGTCATGGAACTCGACGGCACGTCCTTTGTGCCGTTCGTACCAGCGCGCCAGCTGATTGCTGCGCGCACGGGGGACTGAATTTATGCCTCAATGGCATACAACTTTGGGCTCTACTAGGATGACATGGCGAAAATGAAAAATTTTGGGACACTGTGCACCTTTATACAAAACATTTTAACGCAGTTTCTTGAGTATATTGCGATATAATAAAAACATGATTTAAAATGTATTAACCAAACAAAACTGGTTAATTATTAACTTAAGAAATTATAAAAAATTTATGAATGTGACGAGGTTTTGTTAGACAAATATTGCAGATTAATAATAAAAAGTGATGATAGATTTAATTAAAAAATCTTTAAAAATGATATTTAACACTTTTTACGTAATTACTTTTTAACTAATTACTATGCATTAACTGTCCCTGTGACGTAATACAAATAAGTCATTTAACTGCAATTATTTTGCAATTTATTCAATATCGATAACCGCAAGAAATCTGATGGTTCCTGTTAGTTCGATCATGTCATTGACCCGAAATTATTTTGTATATTTATCAAGTGTCTATTTCATTGTTATTTATTTTTATAAGACATTTTTAATATAAAATAAAAGTACATTAATTTGGAAAATTCTAATATTAAAAGTAAACAACTGAAAACGTGCATTTCATACTATTTTATCTTTATTAAAGTCACAATGATATAAGGATTATTATAGGAACTGATAGCAACAATTTAAATAAACTATACGAATTCTTAGTAAAGCTGATAGTTATTTTAATTTCATAAACATAACACGCACACACACATTCATCTCTGTTCAAAATATTACGCATTCAAGCTTTCAAATAAATAAATAAAAATAGCGTTGGTGAAGTAACAGAGGAGAGCGTAGCCTACTCGGCACAGTCATCCTGTTCTTCCTCAAACAAATGTCAGACGTGCCGGAGGCTGGAACTGACTTATTCGGTTACCACTCACTACTTTACAAATTACTTTAAATGTTCTTTCAAGAGAACCTATGAAATTGTTGTAGCAAATAAAAGAAAAAACTTTAAAAAAGCTTTTGTAATTCTTGCAACCCGGACTAATCCCCATTCTACAAATTATACAACTATTCATGCTTATTATTCAAATTTTGAAAATGAATTAATAGTATAACGTTTTATCAATACAAAGTACTTTATTAAAACATTTCAGCTGCATGTAAAACTTTATTTACAAATAAAATATTTTAATGTTTTCGTATTTATTATATTTTTTTATTTTAGAATAAAAACTAAACTTGGGACTTAATCAATTATATATAACTACTTTTTTCTTTTAATAAAAATTATCTAATATGAAATAGTCCCCAACTTATTTTTTATATTTCTTATGTTACTTTTTCATCCTTCTATTTCGATCGTTATTGGGAACGAATTTCAAAATATCCGAAGGAAAATTCCCATTGTAAAGTATTTGAAAATGGATTTCCGTTTGAAATTCGGCAAAGTAGCCGTTCGTGTTCGAAAGTTGTAACCCGTCGGTCGTATATAGCGCAGGGTTGCTTCGAATGGGAGCGCAACGGTACGGGAACATTGCGGAACAGTAAATGGCATAATGGGAAGGAATTGTGAGATGCGTTCGACGGGCTTGCGTAACAACCGCAGCTGACGTCGTTCCGTTGCGAACGTATTCGGCGCGTTCGAATGTGTCCGCCGAGCCCCGCCCCCACGGTGCACGTGGCAATGCCGACATATCCGGAAATGACCGAAATGTACACAATGTACATTGCCTTGATTCACATGTGATGCTCATGAACCTTATAAATATAATAATATTTATTCGATAATATTTAAAAAAAAAATTTAAACTAAACCAAATAAAATTATTCTGCTGTAAATATATAAATTTCAAGATTTGTAAAAATATTATGACTAGGCTTTGTAATGCAATTTTTCATTTGCTATTTATTTATTAACATTGTCTTTTTAAATATTTGCATTACTAAGATATTAATAATTAACAGTATCATTTTATGCTGTAAACACAATCATGTATTTTCATGCTTGTTATAATCATTTTAGATTTTCAAGCTAGATTAAAGATTGAAGCATATTTAGGCTTTGTAGATTAAAAATTATCTTTCACCAAAAAATATCATATTAATTTAGACTATATTACCGATTAATAAACAATATTTTTCATTAAACGGCAAAATTATCAACCTGACCCCTGCAAAGTAACACTATTAAACATAATGATACAACAACCCGGTCAATAACTTCTTAAGCTAGACTTAACGAATTGGCATTACTCTAACTACATCCATATTGAGTTGCCATAATCTCTATTATGACAACTGTATAGCCTTTAAGCCCTCTAAGCATCTTCATTGTTAAGGATTATAGTTAGTATTATATTAAATGTATTAGATTTGACATGTTAATCAGGCGTATTATTTATGACATTATTGCATAACTTTATTAGTTTTGCTAAGTGCACAAATTTAGTATTTGTTAGAAATACATGTATTCTTATTACAAATACAGTATTTAATAATACCACACATTCACCGTCAACGTGGAGAAGGAATTTAATTTTTCGTACATATTGTTTAGTTTCCTTTTTAATGTTACACCACAAATTTAAAATTTAAAAAAAAATCTAATTTATAGTAAGGAATTAACAACATTTCCGTCTTTTCCTTGATACGTAATGTTAATTGGCAATGAGGCTGTAGATGATGATGTCTGCTAACCCAGAATACTTGTGCAGTCATGTGTGTCTCTTCCGAAGCTCGGCGATGCTGTTAGAAAGGTAGGGTAACATTCACAGTGGTAGCTAACCAGGCGATCTTGAAAAAAACCACTATCTAGCTGTCACCACCACTAACTACCGCCATCCAGAATGCTCTTATTGTGACCTCGGAATCGCCACGAAGATAGCGAAAAGTTTAATGTACTCAGTTTAGATAAAAAAATATTTCATAAATTTAGAGAACAACGTATTGGCTATCGAACCAACAAACATCAGACTCATCGCCGTATCCGTTCCTGTTGAGCTCTATAGCCGAATCGTAAGTAAAACGTTACGGGAATGCATAAATCCAATCAGCCTTTACGAAGCCCACTGTACTCAAACAGGATTACCGTACGGACATCTGGAGCATTCTGGAGGAGCGTCGAGATGCAAATGCAATCATCGCTATGGTCGCAGAGTGCGAACCCACATTTACAAATACCGGACTCACTCCCCAATGCAATATATTCTGCTAACGTAATCCGTAATGGGATACTTATCAAGTAATGTATTGTATATAAAATTGTGAAACTTGAAGAGGTAGTGTAGTGTGGTGTTGGTAATGTAGTTACTAATGGAACAAATGGACAACCATCAATAATTGTTGCTGTCTATTTCTCTCCACATATACATACATATACCATATATATCGAAGAGGGAGACAAATACCGCAACAATTTGTTTTTCATATTATTTGTTTTGTTAACTCAATTGATTCACTTATCAGATACTTATCAAATAATATTTTCTTTTGCATATTTGAATACTTAGATATCCTCAAAAGCTCTTCACAAACATCTTACCTATATCCCTTATTATCCCTTTAAAGAAAGAAAGTAAAAAGAAACCCTAGAAAAGTTATCGGTTTTACGTAATGATGAAAAAAAACTTATGGAAGATTATCTCCGACATACATACTACATAAAGGTGAAAGTTGTAAAGATCTCGGACATGCGAAAGGAATGTTCGAGAAACCCTTTTGTGTCTATAAAGTATGTACGAAATATATCAATTTGTGTCGACTATCTTTCGAACGAGCACTCGCTTAGGAGCTTGACTTCTTGTAAAAGAAACTAAATTGCTAGTGACATGAGCTCCAACACAAACATAGTGCTTTCTATGTATCCTTGTGTTTAACGTATGAGTTTTTTGGTTATCCATTGTACGACGAATCGTTAACAGACTATTTCATTTTGTGAACACATTTGATGAAGTGTTTTGTAAAAAAAGTTTTAATATCATACTTAAGTTTTCATTAACTTATCATTTTAAGGCATCCCTGACGAGGTAATAACCTTGTATTAGTTCAAGTTTCGTAAATTTAAGTTTATTTAAATTATTTAACTAACGTTTTTGTTTTAAATAAAAACTAACTCTAGTGAAGTGAATATTTGAAGTGGATAACAAAAATTTGAATGTATGATATTTATCTATTATTTATTATATGTATCTTATTTTTAACATAGCTCTAAAGTTGTTAAATACATCGTCTGTCTAAAAACAGATGTAGGTATTATTTTTTTCTTAGAAATGGACTAAAACTGGACCTCCATATCAGGTGATGTTGAGTCCATAGATAGAAGTGTGATAGAAGTGAACCCATATTAAGGCTAATCTCACATCGAGGCTCGTAGCTAGCCAGGCAGATCACAAAAACTCTTCCACCAAGGAGACAACATCACGAAAGTGACACGGGAATCTAACCCGATAACTAAGCCTTACAAAGCAAGCGGCAAATTTAACTACCATTACATTAAACGTTATAAAAAAATCAGATTCTTAACAACTGAACAATGTTCAAGTTTTATTGTCGTCCAAAAATGTCAATTTTCATCAACTAAATAATATAACCGTAGATAAACGGGAAAGTTTTCTAACAAAAAAAAAACAATAACCAACAAAATTTCAACCGTATGGCCTTTAAGGGTAAAGTTAAGCAATTTTATCATAGCTGATATCGTTCAAACCTTTTTTATGTTATTGTAAGTTTTAAAAGTAAATAACTTTTATTCATAGCGGACAATATCATTTAGGTTTTATTTTAATGTAACAAGTTTTGTTGCTATCATAATTCGCACTATTTAAATATCAACCGAAAAGAAATGAGATAGAAAAGGTACAGGGCCTTTGGGAATACAACTTCAACTTCATATGAAGTATTTTTTTTATGTATATGAGGCAAAAACATATTTTTAGATGGTAAAGCGTGCTGCCCGAATACAACAATGTTTGTTACGTCTGCAAATTGATAATACACTGCCGGCCAAAAGTTTGAGACCACTTTGTACACAGGTTATAATTTGCAAAATATTTTAAATCTGCGTATGA